>PVJD01006505.1:0-97427 GCA_004026545.1 Mormoops blainvillei
CTAGCCCTTCCTACACCATCACAGGACCTTCAACAGTCTCCAGGAAGCTCATCTCCAACTCCCAGCATGCCATGAAGTCATGCATTTAAGCAGTGAAATTGGAATACCTTAAATTGACACTTTTCAATGGGACATAGAGGCTCCTGCGTACAGAGGATTGACTGCACAAGCATTTGGGCTGCAGATGAGATTGTCTATTAGGAAAAAATTGACCATGTCCTTGTGAGTAAGATCTCCAGCCATATTCTTTTCCTTCACCTACAATATTAAAGTCCATCCTCCTTCTCGTGGGAGCCAGGGCTCAGTGACATAAGGGAGAACCTAGTCTGGATTCAGGTGTTCAAGTAATGCCATCAGGAATTTGTCTTTTTTGTTCCATTTCTCTGGCAGTCTTTTCTTTCCATTAACTTCATTCCTATATAGGGTCTTTTCTTCCCCCACATGCTAAGGAGAGGGGAAGAGGCAGTTGTTTGGACAGAAAGTTATTCCCTATTCTTCATATTTTCACGATTCTTTGCAATCCCTAATTTGGTGACATTAGGAGGAATACTTCCTTCTCATGTCCATGCTGTATTAATGTTTTACCCAGGGGAGGAGAGATTATCCCAGGAAGGAGGAAATGAATATGCATAACTCAGTTTTTTTCCTATCAGTTGACTACAAAAAAGATTCATTCTAATTTGTTTGTTGTTTTGTCATCATCTCACACCGGTAATCTTTGTTCTTGTATAGGAAGCCTGCAGTTTAATTGTACAAGGGTGTCAATTTCTATACAGGCAAATCTGCCTTATTCTGGAAAAATACTGGCAAGCCCATTTGGCTGCAGTGCAAAAGGCACAATCTCCAAACAAGTTTATCAATAATAATTTAGAATATTGATCTTCACTTCAGTGTGGCCAATGTCTTGTTTCTCATTTAATTCTGAGAGAAAAATGTATTTTATTTATTGACCCATAACTTTCCAAAAAGTTCTAGAGTTACATTACCCTATCTGAGGATAATCCTAGTGAAAAGAGAATGCCACTCTTCATAATTACAATAAAACTTGGGAACAGATGATAAGTATATTTAGTTTTAATCTCCCTTCCTCAACCAAACTATCTGGTCAGTTTGATAAAGCATTAAAATAGGCTCTTCCAATCTGTAGTGTGTGAGGGGTCAGTTCTATATGTAACTGAAGAGAGAGGAGTGATATTATAAGAAAGGGGGTAACCAAAAAGGTTTGACACATCTGAGAAATATTCAGATGGCATAGATAGAAGAGTTTGGCAATTGGGCATAGAAGGAAAGACAGAATGGAGTTAGAGTTTAATGAATTCCAAGCTTTTATCATAAATAGTTGAGTGGATTGTGAAGTCATCATGAGGTTAACATAGGAAAATAAAACAATTTTGATGTGAGGGGAGCAGAGATGGGATGCCAATGAATTTAATTTTTAAATAATTTTTATTGAGGCATAATAGCATACAATACAATTTAATTATTTTAAGTTACCTCATGCCAGTTTGCATCAGTTTCACCTGACATTCCAGCAGGAGGTAATCACTAATCTGCATTCTGTCACTAAAGGTTTGTATTTTCTATAATTTCTCGTAAAGAAAATAATGCAGTATGTACTATCTGTGCCTACTTTTTTCTTATAATGTATTCCATATTCAGTCACATATTAGAGTTGTATCAATTATGTGTCTCTTCTTCATGACTTAGAAACATCACAATAGGATATACCACTATTTGTTTATCCATTTACTTACTGATGGCTTTTTGAATTGTTTTCAGCTTTTAGATTACCAGTAAAGCTTTTGTGTATATTCATGTGTAAATCTTTATGTGGAAATATGCTCTTGGGTAAATATTTAGGACAACAACTGCATATGATCTCTTATATGCATGAGAGAGCTCCAGTAAATGACCAAAATTTTCTCCATTTAATTTGGCAAGTAAGATGCTATTGATACTTCAACAAAAACAGTTTTTCTTTTGTGCTTGGGTTGGCAATGAGATTGCAGTGGGTTAAGTGTGATGGCAGAGATGAAGAAGTTAAAGGTGACTGATTCTTTTCAGTATTTGACTGAAAAGGGAAATGGCTGGGCGATATAAAGGCATTGAATTGAGACTCGTTCTGCCTAAATTTTATCATAACATCTGCTGCATAGAAGAAAACCAATAGCTATAATATTATTTGTTTTAACCAAAAGAGTAGGGTTTGATATTTTCTTTTCAAGATTGCTTCAAATGACAAAAACCAAGCTGCCTTCAAGCACTGCAGAGTCTGTGACACTCAAAATAGTTGCTCCTAACAAGTTCCACAAACCAAAAATTGTATAAAGGTAAATTGAGCTTGATAATTGCATCAAGTACAACCATAAAAAAGAATGTGAAGGTGGGAGTATATATATATATATATGCATGCACATACACACGCATACTTTTTTTCTTTTTGCTTGTAACAACCTGGAAACAACACTATGGTCACTATTCAAAAAGCTTGTGAATTAACACTACTTAAGTTTTGAGAATGTTTTTGTGGTTTATAAAGTTTTATTTTTAGATACAGATAACAGAATCCTATTCTTCTCCAACCTGTGATGACTCTGTCTTTTTTTTCATCTCTTTTATTGAATGTATTGGGGTGACATTAGTTAATAAAATTATGCAGTGCACAGTTCTACAACACATCATCTCTATACTCTATGATGTTCATCACCACAAGTCAAGTCTCTGCTCATCACTGTTTATCGCCCTATACGCTCCTCCAGCTCCCTCTACCACCGCCCGGCAATCACCACACTGTTGTCCATATGCATGAGTTTTTTTCCCTCTCTATTTCTTCTTTTTTGCTCAGTCCCTCCATACCCTTCACCAAACCCTCCAATGGCAGTTGTCAGACTGTTCTCCACCTATGCAGAACCTGTGACACTCAAAATAGTTGAGTCACTATTTTTCTAGTTAATTTTTAAAATTAGACTCCACATATAAGGGGGAACACCCCCAGGTGGAATTATCTTCTGATGGGTGAGCCCCTTGTAGTACAGGCTTCCACCGCTCAGGTGAGTGTTCTAGGACCCCATCTGTATCAGTGTACCAACTGGTTTTGTTGTGAGAGACTGAGTTTGGCTTCCTTCAGTGAATTTTTTTGGAAGACTCTTTCAACACATTTGCCCATTTTATGATAGGTAATTGACAGTTTACATATAATTATGAGTACAGACATTATTAACCTGCTAAAAAGACTGCCTTATGTAGAAAGAAAAAATATTTCAAGATTTTTGAAAATCTTTTGGTTATTTTACCAACTTTATTTTTTTATCAATATGATATAAAATGGAAGAGAATAAAAAACATAAAGATCAAAGTCCCCATGAGAATAGAACTCAAAGATCTTGTCAAAGTATTTTTCTAACATCTTGTTAATTAAACATTAAACTCAGGTATTAACTATGCATATGTGTGTGTGTGTATATATGTATATATGTATATATATATATATATTTAATATTAGAGCTTACTAGGGTACAGTCTGCAAAAAAGCCAGCTATCTAGACTTGAAACTTTATAGATATGTGAATAATTACTATCATAATGAATTCAATTGGTCTTCAAATTTGAAGAAGAAGGCACTTATTTCTGAAACCAGATTAAAAACTTCATAAATATTTTAAAGGTTTAAACAAAGAGATATCATCATAGAATACATCTCATAAAATTGAGAAAATATGAACTGCTAAAAATTTAATTTACTTTAAATAGTCATAAAAATATCTACATAGCAACAAATCTGACCAGAATATTAGTATGCATATTTTAAAAATAAATCTTAGCTTAACAGGGTTGGTGAAAATTTTAAATGTAGAAGGATGAGCTGGAAGAATATTTTAACATTTTACTTAATGTTTTAAAAAGAAATGACATCGCTATGAATATGTATATACCCATATACACACATATACATATATACACATATATATCAGTAATCAAAGAAAAATATAGTGAAATTAAATGCATGAACTCTTTAATAAAGATACTTAAAATTTTTTGTTTGATTACAATGTATCATAAGTAAGAAGACTCTTAAATTAATTTTATTATCTCCTTCTAGGTATAATTTAGTACACCCTCTGCAATGGTAATGTAAAAACGCAGTACCTTAAATTTTCCAAAATGGGAGATAGAGTTGATAGACTCTTGAGGAATAAATAGAACAGAAAAAAATAGATATACTGATAAAATGCTGGCCATTTAGAACTGCATGAATAAAACCTTTTAATAATCAAGAATATTCAATATAATACTGAAAACTGTAGGTGTCATGATGTAAATTACATACAAGAATTTATTTATTATTTGAGCGTTGTACATTTTGACCATGATTAACCAATTCCTCCCCTCTCTCTCCACCTTTAGCAATTAACAATCTATTCTCTGTTTCTATGAACTTTTTTTTTTTTTGCCTATGGGAAAATCCTGCAGTTGTTCAGCTTCTCTGGTGACTAGGAAGTACCTCTGTATAATTAAAAGCCTGATTGGTCATGAATTTAAATGCATATTCTCCAATAAACTTTATCCTTAAAACTAACATTTCAATTTCCATCTATCTATTATCTTGATTATTGTTTTTGAACTTCAGAAAGGTTAATAAGGTTTTACTGCTTGCTTCCCTCATGAAACACAATAATTAAAACTTAAAACACATCTTACAAAGTTTTATTTTTAATGTGTATGGTCGTTAGCTAGAAATGAGTAAATTAAGATGCTTTATTTTGCCCCGGCCTGTGTGGCTCAGTTTGCTGAGCACCATCCTGCACAATGAAAGGTCACGGGTTGAATTCCTGGTCAGGCCACATGCCTGGCCCGTAGGTTCTAACACCAGTTAGGACACGTACAGAGGCAGCCAGTTGAGGTTTCTCTCTCACATTGATGTTTCTCTTCCTCTCTTCTTCCCTTCCCCTCTCTCTAAAATCAAAAATCAATAAAATAAAATATTCTATTTCTAAATGCGGAAAATATTTTAACTACTCCAGAAAAAAATAACTGGGGGAAAGGATTAAATCAAAGCAAATCAAATATCGAATGAAAGTCAAACTAAGCTTTAAGATATAATTACATGATTCATGTGTATTAAGTAATGAACATAATGCTAGCGACATTGGGTTAGTTTAGTAAAAGGTAGTAGGCTTTACTTGAACCTAATATAAAATTATTAGTTCACTTCACGTAAAAAAAGATGCTAAAAATTTTTAATAGTACCCTTGTTTTCCTACTGATAATCTACATTTTCCTTCTAAAATAATATATATGTATGCACTTGTGTGTGCGTGTATATATAATGTATATGTTTCGTTGTCATTAAAAAGTGTTTAATTCCAACTGTGAAACTGGTCCTTGGCAATGTGACTCTGATGAGGTGTCCCACATACCGCTTATATGTGAATTGAACTCCCAGCATGAGACCTATTTTATGAAGATGGAAAACAGAAATACAGTGTGACATAACATTTTAAAAGACACTATTATTTAAGATACATGAGGAATCCTGGGTCTTATGTAACATTTGACTTTGGATAAGAATATAGCATTACTCTCTATTTTTCTTAACCCATACCTCCAGACAAATAAAATTATAGAGAAGGAAGAGAATCTCTAATTTTTTATTTAGCTCACCTACTTATATTTTGAAGGATATAGAATGAAGTTAAATTACTGAAAATGTATCATTTCATTTGTTTAGAATGGACAAAGTTTAATTCTTTATCACATAATGTTTACTCAGTAAATATATGCATGGAAAAAATAAATGGGAAAATTCACTTTAGAAGCAGCACATATGCACTGCACATCATGAATAAATCTGCAGCCAAATAAAACATGTACTATAGGGTGGCATATAGGATCAAGCTTACCCCAAACATATAAAAATAAATTACTTTTGTAAGTACATGTTCTTACCTCTAACGTTTTGTGCTCTGTTTTATATTTGTATGTTTTCATCTCCTGTGCATTAGAAGACACTTCTTCATGGATTTCTTGTGTTTCTCTGTGTTTGGGAAGCACAAGATATATTTTTTAATATATTGTCATTTCAACAGCTTATTGAATATTTTTAGAAGACAGAAACAGCATCTCTCTCCAGAGCAAAGTAAAAACACTTATTGCCCAAATAGTAAAAAAGATGTGGGTTCCTAAGCTCAGGGTTTGGTTCTTGTAATACAACTCATTGGAATCCTTCTCATTCCACATCGTTCTGGAAAACGGGATGAAGAGAATTGGATTAAATATGTAGGAGTTCATGCTCCTGGTTGTGCTGAAAAATGCAGTCTTTCACCCCTGACCTTGGAGTTCCCTGTCTTCTGGCAGCATCTGTAAAACTGGCAGGTTTACTTGTTATTTGAAAGTAATATAAAAATCTCAGAATCTTCTCAGTTCTTGACAGTGTTGGTGACAAGAATGGGAAGGTGACAGAGAGATGGGTTTCAAGGAGTATAATGATATCATAGGTAGATTAACATAGATTGAGATAAGTCTATTGCAATTGGTAAATATTTTCATCAAATTTTATGGTCAACTGGACAATAAAAAGTATTCCATTTTATTAAATGATAACACGGAAGAACTGAGAAGAGAGCTGCAGGCAAAGAACCCAGCAGTAAGTTGAAAAGCAGTTGTCCCAATTATGTTCTACTGATTTCCCTTCTTGATGGGAAAACTTCCTTGCCAACCTAGGTTGGCATAGTTTTTGTCATCTTTCAGAAAATAGTTACACAGCATGGCCCTACACTGAGCATGAAAGTTAGGAAATTCCTAATTAGTAAAACTGGGAACAGGATGAATCATGAGCGCTTTGGCAGGTTTCCTTTTGAGGTAAGATTGAACATACAGTGTTTGTTAAAAAGGTTGGTAACATCCAGGCCATCTTACAACCCCAACTCCTTTTGTAGTATTATTATGCTAACCTTAGATCTTTTCTGAACATTTTGCAGTGGGTTCTGGCTAGTTTGAGGGAATCTTAGCTATCTTGAAGAAATTTTCATGAGAGAGACAAAACTCTCATGGCAAAACTTAGATCAGGCACTGACTAATTTTCGAGTTATTATTGTCTAGATTGAGTTTGCAATGCCAATGAAAGTGACTCACTAGTTCAGGGGTCAGCAAGTATTTTCTGTATGGACCATATAGTGTCTGTTACAACTACTGAACCGTGTAATACAAAAGCAGTCACAGACAATACATAAATTAATGGACATGACAGTGTTTCCATACAACTGTATTTACAAAATTATGTGACAGACTGTAAGTCGTAATTTGTTGGCCTTTGTACTATGGAATGAGAAACTGACAAGGAATGTCAGATAAATTCTTGCGGTGAGCACCACTACCGTAGAAAACTACTTTAGCTCCTGTATTAAAATGTGGTGAACACTCAAGAGATGTTATAATAACAATTTAGCTAAAAATGCCTCAGATTAAAATTCTTAAAACAATGCTGCTGTGTTAACAATCAGGCCCAAGTCAACAAGATGGTACATCTCTACCACCCAAGCCAGAAAGCAATTTTAGCTGTGGCTGTCTCACTCCTGTGCCAGCTTCAGGGTCAAGTGAGGTGTCCTTGTCCCAGCAGAAATTTTGAGGATGATAGGGACTCGAACATTTGTAAAACTGTTGGGGTCTTTAATGAATCTGTTGCTAGAGGAGAGACAAGTTTTTTCCTCATCCGTTTCATTGAAATGGTAACCTCTCAAGAATCTGGGCCATATGTGTTTACTCAGTTTTAACTTCCAAGTTTGCATGTCCCTAAGGCCTTTCCTGTTGTTGACACATTAACCATTAAAACACTAGCATCTTTGTTATCCAGATTCTCAGATATACCCAGGAGAGTGGCAATATTGATCTCAGTTTATCACTTTGGTTTACAACTTCCATCCCTTTTTGGTTGCTGACTATATGCTTCAAATTCTTGATAGCTCAGCTATATATAAGGAGTTTGTTTTATTTTATTTAATAATATTTGGTGGCATTTTATATTAGAGTTTATATCATAATCTATCTAACTGACCACTTTACCTAAAATATATATCTTTAATAGCTATTTTTCTATTTTCTATGAGCAGCTTGGTGATCTGGGGTGATGTAGTATGTGATAATTCACAATGAATTCCACATTAATCTATGTTTCTTTCTTTTCTTCAAAGATAATTTCTTTTTTACAGAAACTAAAGCTTATTTTATATGCTACATGGAAACATGTTGCACTTTAAACCACACAATGGTTCTGGTAGAAATATTTTTGTCAAGAAAAGAAAATTGAAATCTAGACCTTGAGTAAAGATAAAACATCCCTCTCTCTATGAAGAAAAGAATTAACAATGTATAAACTGCTATGTGTCTGTTATCTGGATACATAATACTGTATGAGATGCTCAGGACTGAGTACTGCTGTTGACATCAGACAACTTGCCGTAATGATAACCACGTTAGTTTTACAAGGTGAAATTTATTTTGTTGAACTCATGACTTGCTTGCACAGTCATAACTTTTCACGACCTATCCCTTTCACGGTACTATTACTGATGTATGTGACCTGTTATGCACAAAGTAGGTCACCTTTTCCAGTTCATTATTTTTCCTCCCATTGCAGTGGTCTTTGGTGAGTATTTCCTTTAAAGATTTTATTTATTTATTTACTTATTTTTAGAGAGAGGGGAAGGGAAAGAGAAAGATAGGGAGAGAAAGCCATGTGGGAGAGAAACATCAATTGGCTGTGTCTCACAGGTGCCTCAACTGGGGACTGGCCTTCATTGCAGGCACCTGCCTTGATTGAGAATCGAACAGGCAACCTCTCACTTTTCAGGACGATGCTCAACCAAGTGAACCACATTTAGGGCTTGGTGAGTATTTTTATAAAAACCAAATATTTTCTGATTCTGGGAAAATTCAAAAAGTCTATCCATTCACATTTTGCAATATCTCCCAGTCACTGATAACAATACTTCTTTTAAGTATCAGATACCTTGCCAAACATAATCAGTAAAGATCCTTACTTAAGCTTATCTCTGTTTAAAAACATTGTGAAAAATAAGGTGTACTGCTTGCAGACACCTATGTTAATTCTTTCTTCCTCCTTTCTATTAAAAAAAAAAAAGAAACTGAATTCTATAGCAGATTTCCGAATGGCTAGTGCCAGGTTATTGGGAAATTAAAAATTTAGCAAACCTCGTCATTCTTTGACTATAGCTATATTACTAATTTAACTTACATGTGTACTCAAGGATTACTTGGTATGACCTGCTTGATACTAAGTCCAATTAATGAAGGAGTGGTACTATAAAATACTGACTTTATAACTACACGACAGAATAACTCAGATTATCTTTATTCTTATTATCATCAAGCGCTTCTTCCAAGGCCCAGAAAAATTTCACGGTATGTTTGTCAAAAAGAGAACTGATATTTTCCAAAGAGGAAATGTCTTTGCTCTAAAACCATAAGGCCTCCACGGTGAGTTTCTTATTAGAGTGTATCAAATTCTCAATTACCAAAATGTCCAAGCGACAGAACTCTTTAACTTATAGTTAACAATGTTAGGAATATTTTTCCTTTTCCTTAGATATGTCCAAAGTCAGAACATTCTCTATCACCTAGTAAATGAATTGGAAGAGCACAATCAACTATGAGAAATCCATCAAGGATTGTACTAGTTTCTTACTGGGAGAGGGTAGGTACATGACCTATTAACCATCACTTTGAAGGGGTATCTTGACATAACCTAAACCATTATGGAATCCATGTGTCTCACCAAGATCACACACACACAAATGCATGCATGTGCACACACACATTTGTAGCTGACTATTATTTCTTGCTCCAGTTGAATATAAATGATACTATTACTGTAGACAATTAACATTAAGTCATCAAGATGGTGAGATGGTCAATTTTCCTGATGGATTTAATTATGGTACAGAACCAGATAATTTATATATCCAAGGAGGCAAAACAGTTAATATAAGCTAAAGTTCTTTTCAGATAATAGCCCTGGTATATTCTGCTTATAGTGATAGAGAAAAAAGACATTTACCAGATGGATATCTGTGTAGCAGATACCAGAATATTGATGTACTTTGGTAAAAAGGCCACATCTGGAACAGTCCCTAATATCCATCTGTATTTTTGTCCTGACAAAGAAAGGATAATTAAATGGAGCTGTGAAAAGAGTAAAGATTCCGTTTTTTTTTTTTCCCTAGTGTTTGTTTAATACAATCAATGATTTTACCCTTGAGGAAGAATATGTTTCAAGGACTTACCCAGTGGTCCTTTCTGTGATAACAGCTCTCAATCCATGTATTTTGTCACATATTTGGGACATTTATTCCAGCTATACACTTAGGAACCAGCGCCGTACCCCTGTATATGTTTGTAGATGATTTTAGATCAAAGTTCTAATTATGTTATGCTTCTCTGCCACCCTAACTCTTTCAGTGATATTCTGATTAACAGAAAATAGTTGGATTCTTATTAAATAGCTGCAGATTCCTCTAGAGAGAGTAGCAAGAAGAGGATAAAGGTCATCTGACAAGGGTATATGCTCCACACATTATCCGTGTGTATCTACTAAACCCCTTCTGGAATTAGTTGAGATGATTGAAACATTCCATTTTTATAACTCAACCTAAGCAACTCTCATCTAGACATGACATATTTTGGTTACAGAAATCAAATAAAGTATTTGTGAATCATGCAATCTTATTATTGTGCTGGCCCTATTTATCTATTACCGTAACCTTAGTTATGTTGTCTCTAATGATTAAGTACCATCGTGGCTTGGGCCACATCACAGCCTGGTTGATCTTAAATGTATATATTTAAATATATATATATTTATTTATTTAAACAGTGTCATCTCCAATAAGCATCTCTGGCCTACAGATATGATCTCAGTAAATAAATTTTCAAAGATACTGGCATCACAAAAAGCAATGCAGTTCTTAAGTCTCTATTTAAGAGATTGTTATCAGATAATCTCAGGTATAAATATAGAGACCAGTGGGTGGGTCATAAATGACAATCCTTCTTCAATATTACTTCCTAATGTCTTTGAATTCCTCCCCTGCTATAGCATTTGACTTTTAAATAATCTCCTGGGGGTATTCTGGGATCCGAATCTAAAATATTCAGATGGTGGGAGGAAGAAAATACATAGTTTCTCTTATTATTTAGGTAACTTTTCTTTATTCTTAGCTAAAGGGAATTTCCCTTTATTTCTCACTATCTCAGTTATACATGTAAAAGAAGTTTTGTTTTATTTTATTTATTATTGTTAGGTATTTTCACAGAGATTTCAGTTATCAGTAGGAGAAATTTACAGGATTGGAGCAGCAAAAATTCTGAGAGAAACTAGATTTTTCCAGCCAATCTACCTGCTTTTGATTACATTAGGGATCCTTAGATGGAACCACCTCAGCAAAGAGTTTGGGGAAAAACAAAAAACAAAAAACTATAATATAAGTCACTATCATGGGTATTTCTATGGCTGCTGTTTTTCCTCAATTTTGTTCCTACTTCACATTTTTCTTCATCTTTTTTTTTATTATCTGAAACCTCATATTTTTCTCTTCCTTTTTCTTGCTCCATTTTGCCTTCTTCCTTCCCTTTCACATTTAAATTTTAGATTTTATTTGTTCCTGTGTTTACCTTGTTTCTACTTCCTACTCTTATTATTTCTCCTCTCTCTACCCTCTCAAAGTCATTTTTCTTTCCTTTAGTCATCACATTTTCTTTTTTATCTTTCTCGTAATATTCTTATTTACTCTTCTCATTTGTCATTGATATTGCTGTTGTTGCAGGTGAGTGTTTTTGCTGGTGTGAGTTTTGTTTTCTATATAGTGTCATTTTGTTTTGTCAGCACCTGTAGAATAGCATAGGAGATCAAGGAGACTGCACCGCTGAGTCCCACAGGATTTCTACCATAGAAAGACACTCCATGAAGACAGTCAAAGTAGATCAATCTAACATACAGAAACAAATAGAGTCACCTAAAAGGGGGAGACAAAGAAACAATGCAAAATTTGAAGGAAACAAGGAATCTCCAGAAAAAGAGCTAATTGAAACTGAGTAAACAATTTATCAGACATATAGTTCAATAATGGTTATAAAGATATTCAAAGAACTTAGTGAGAACTGTGAGGAACTTAGTGGTAACTACACCAGCATGAAAAAATACACAGAAGCTATGAATAAGAACCTAGTGGAAATGAAGAATACACTAGGTGGAATTAAAAGCAGGCTAGATGAAGCAAAGAACTGAACCAACGAGTTGGAAGACAAAGTAGAAAAAAGCACCCAGTCAGAGCAACAAAATGCAAATGGACCAAAAAAGAAGGAAGATAGTTTAAGGGACTTTTGGAACAACATGATATGTAATAGTATTCATATGTAGGATACCAGCATGAGAAGAAAATTAGCAAGAGGTAGAAAATTTGAAGAAACAGTAACAGAAAACTTCCCTAACTTAGGGAAGGAAAAATTCATGCAAGTTATGGAAGCACAGAGGATTCCAATCAAGATGAACCCAGAGAGGCCCACTTCAAGACACATCGCAATAAAAATAACAAAATTTAAAGACAGAGAGTATCTTAAGGTCAGCAAGAGAGAGCTAGTAACATACAAGGGAGCTCTAATTGGGTTATCAGCTGACTGTTCAACATAAACACTACAAGCCTGAGGGGACTGGCACAAAATATGCCAACTAATGAAAAACAAAGACCTGCAACCAAGACTACCCTATGCAGCACAATTCTCATTCAAAATGGAAGGAGTAATAAAGAGCATTCCAGGCAAAAGAAGGCTAAGAGTACAGTTCCACCAAACCAGCACTGCAAGAGATGCTAAAGGGATGCTTTAAGAAGAAGAAATGGAGATAGAGAGAGAGAAGCACAAATACAAAGGGAAAAAAATGACAGTGAACACATATCGGTAACAACCTTAAATGTAAATGGATTAAATGTCCCAGTGACAAATACAGGATAGCTGAATGAATAAGAAAACACAACCTGCACATATGTTGTCTATAAGAAACCCATCTCACACAGATTGAAAATAAAGAGATAGGAAAAAAAAATTAACACAAATGGACATGAAAAAAAGCTGGGGTAACAATTCTCATAACATACAAAATGGACTTCAAAGAAAAGCTGTAATAAGAGACAAAGAAGGTCACTACATAATAGTTAAGGAGTCAGAACAAGACTCCTTATGTCCAACAAGAGGACATAACTCTTGTAAACATATGCACACCCAATATAGGAACACATAAATATATAAAGAAAACACTGGAGGACTTTAAGAAACAGATTGACAGTATGCACTCATTGTTGTAGATTTTAACATGCCAAGACCAACACTGGATATATCTCCTAAGCAAAAAATCAGCAAGGATGTTGTGGTATTAAATGATACTCAAGATCAAATGGACCTAATTGGTATATACATAAAATTTCACCTGAAATAAACAAAACATACACTCTTTTCTAACATACATGGATCATTTAAAAAGGTAGACCACATGATAAGACACAAAACAAACCTTAACCAATTCAAGAAAATTGAGATCATATCAAGTATTTTCTTGATTCACAATGGCTTGAAACTAGAAATCAACCTCAAGAAAAAAACAACCCAAACATTCAAGTACTTGTTATTAAATAATGGAGGTTAAATAACATGTTATTAAATAATGAGTTAACAATGAGATCAAGGCAGAAATAAAAAGCTCTGGAAACATATGAAAATGAACACACAACAACCCAAAACCTATGGGACACAGTGAAGGCAGTCTTGAGAGAAGTTCATAGCAATACAGGCCTGCTGAAAGAAGGTAGAAAGAATCTCAACTAAACAACCTAACCCCGCAATCTAAAAGAACAACAGAAACAACAAAAAACAAAGCCCAGAGTGAATAGAAGGAAGGAAATAATCAAGATCAGAGCAGAATTAAACGATATAGAGACTAAAAGAACAATTCAAAGGTCTATAAATCCAGGAGCCAGTTCTTTGAAAAGATAAACAAAATTGACAAAACTTTAACTGGGCTCATCAGAAAAAAAAAGAGAGAGGACCCAAATAAATAAAATCAGAAATGAAAGAAGAGACATTACAAGTGATACCACACAAATACAAAGAATTGTAAGAAATTACTACATGCCAAGAAACTGGAAAACCTGGGTGATAGAGACAAATTTATAGAAATATACAATCTTCCAAAACTGAATCAGGAAGAAGCAAAATGCCTAAACAGAATGATAACAACTAGTGAGAGTGAAGTAATGATCAAAAAAATCCTGGCTCAGAAAAGCTCTGGACCTGATGGTTCACAGGTGAATTTTACCAATCATTCAAAGAACTAACACTTGTCCTTCTCAAACTATTCCAAAAAATTCAAGAAGAGGGAAGGCTTCCAAACTCCTACTGTGAGGCCAGTATTATCCTAATTCCAAACCAGGTAAAGACACAACAAATAAAGGAAATTATAGGCTATCTCTGGTTAAAATAGATGTTAAACTCCTCAACAAAATATTGGCAAACAGGATCGAGCAATATATTAAAAAGATGATACACCATGATCAAGTGGGTTTTATTCCAGGGATGCAAGGATGGTACAATATTTACAAATCAATAAACATATTATATCACATAAACAAAAATAAGGACAAAATTCATATGATCATATCAATAGATGCTGAAAAAGCAGTTGATAATATCCAGCACCCATTTATGTTAAAATGAGTCAGTAAAGTGGGAATAGAGGGAGCATACTTCAGTAAAATAATGGCCAAATATGGAAACCCTATTGCCAACATCACACTCAATGGGCAAATATTAAAAATGTTTCCCTTAAGATTAGGGACAAGGCCAGGATGTCTGTTTTCACCACTCTCATTCAACATAGTACTAGAAGTTCTAGGCACAGCAATCAGATAAGAAGAAGAAATAAAAAGCATCAAAATTGGAAAGGAGGAAATAAAAATGTCATTATTTGCAGGACATAATAGTGTACATAGAAATTCCTATTGACTCCACCAAAAAAAAAAAAACTACTTGAACTAATAATAAATTTGGTAAAGCAGTGGAAAACAAAGTCAATATTCAGAAATCAATGACATTTTTGAACACCAACAAAGAACTATCAGAGAGAAAAACTACGGAAAATACCCACTTACCATATCAACAACAACAACAACAAAATAGAGTACTTAGGAATAATTTAACTAAGGAGGTTAAAAGAAAAACAAAAAAACCTATACTCAGAAAGACCACCAAAGAAAGAAATTGAGAAAGGTATAACTAAGTGGAAGCATATACCATGTTCATGGACTGGAAAAATCAACATCATTAAAATGGCCATACTACCCAATGCAATCTATAGAGTCAACAAAATCCCTTTAAAAAACCAATGGCATTTTTTTATTTTTTGAGGAAATTCCAAACAGTTTTCCACAGTGGCTATACCAGTCTGCATTCCCACCAACAGTGCACTAGGGTCCCCTAGCCAGCACTTGTTGTTGGTTGATTTGTCTATGATGGCCATTCTGACTTGTATGAAGTGGTATCTCATTGTGCTTTTAATTTGCATCTCCCTTATGGCTACTGATGCTGAGCATCCTTTCATATGTCTCTGGACCCTGTGTATGTCATCCTTGGAGAAGTGTCTGTTCAGGTTCTTTGCCCATTTTTTAATTGGATTGTTTGTCTTCCTACTAGAGTGGAGTCATGTGAGTTCTTTATATATTTTGGAGATCAAACCCTTGTCCAAGGTATCATCGGCAAATATGTTTTCTCACATGGTTGGTTCCCTTTTCATTTTGCTGATGTTTTCTTTGGCGGTGCAGAAGCTTCTTAATTTGATGAAGTCCCATTTGTTTATTTTTTCCCTTATGTCCCTTGCTCTAGGGGACATATTGGTGAAAATATTGCTGCGTGGAACATCTGAGATTTTCCTACCTATGTTTTCCTCTAGGAATTTCATGGTGTCACGACTTATATTTAAGTCTTTTATCCATCTTGAGTTTATTTTTGTGTGTAGGGTAAGTTGGTGGTTGAATTTCATTTTTTTTTTAATGTAGCTGTCCAGATCTCCCAACACCATTTGTTGAACAGGTTATTTTTACTCCATTTTATGCTTCTGCTCCCTTTGTCAAATATTAATTGGCCATAGAGATCTGGGTTTATTTCTGGGGTCTCTATTCTGTTCCATTGATCTATATGCCTGTTCTTATGCTGGTACCAGACTGTTTTGATTACAGTGGCCTTGTAATATAGTTTGATGTTAGGCATTGTGTTCCCTCCTGCTTTGTTCTTCTTTCTCAAAATTGCTGCAGCTATTTGGGGTTGCTTATGATTCCATATAAATTTTTGAAATGTTTGTTCTATATTTATAAAATATGTCATTGGTAATTTAAGAGGGGTTGCATTGAATCTATAAATTGCTTTTGGTAGTATGGACATGTTGATGATGTTAATTCTTCCAGTCCATGAACATGGAATATGCTTCCATTTATTTGTGTCTTCCTTAATTTCTTTATTCAGGGTTGTGTAGTTTTTTGAGAATAGGTCTTTTACCTTAGTTAAGTTTATTCCTAGGCACTTTATTTTTCTTCTTGCTATAGTAAATGGGATTTTTCCCCTGATTTCTGATTTTGATATTTCATTATTGTTGTTTAAAAATGTCTTTGATTTCTGAATATTAACTTTGTATCCTGCTGTTTTGAATAAGAATTCACTTATTAGGTCAAGTAGTGTTTTGGTGGATGGATAACTAAGGTATGTGACAAAAAAATAGAAAAAGTAGCAAAATGATAATTATAGAATATAGGTAATAGAGACATGATTGTTAACCTCACAATTTTTAAACTTTACTGCATGTTTAAAATTTTTCCTCTAGAATGTCATAAAAACACTTATGAGTAATCAAAAAATCTAAATGGATTTTAATATCCTGTTTTCAATGCTAACATGCTGCATTACTGGTATCTGGGGGAGGTATAGGAAAGCACTCAATGTCTATTTGATATATGATCAGTTTCTGGGAGCTTGATTGATTTAGGGCATGACAGTGAAGCTGTAAAAATAATTCAAATGTGTTGGGCTGTGTGTGATGTCCTTTTGTTTGGTGATTCCCTCTGAATCAGGCTTCTGAGGTTGTAAACCATGAAAGAAATGGGAAGGGTTTTGGTATATTTATTATTCCTTCTTGTTGTTTTTAAAGGTTGTTTTCAAAACTATCAGCCAGTTTGGATTCATGATTTGTGGAGGGAAATATTGTTGAAAACATTCACTATATTTCAACAAATATTTTCTATGCCATTTAATATAATTAAACAAAATTTTCTGTGTTATTTCCTGTATTAGCTATTTAGATTGTGTAAACAAGAAACCTTGAGTATTTATTTTACATATGTCATTGACTTGAGCTGGCAAAGTAGAAATATAAAAATGATAATAATAAAAAAAATAAAAGCTCACTAACACAATAAAAATATAGAAAATATTTTATGGAAAAAAGTACCAATGATGTATTTCACAGATGTAGGACAAATACTACCAAAGTTCATATGAAACCAAAAACAACTCCCAACAGCCCCATCAGTCTGAGGGAGAAGAAAAAGTTGAAGGGATCACAATACCTGATATCAAACTGTACTACAAGGCCACTGTAATCAAAACAGTCTGGTACCGGCATAAGAACAGGCACATAGATCAATGAACAGAATAGAGAGCCCAGAGATAAACCCATATCCCTATGGTCATATATTATTTGACAAAGGGGACATGAGCATACAATGGAGTAAAAATAGTGTCTTTAAAAATTGGTGTTGGAAGAACGGGGCTAGTACATATAAAAATATTAAACTAGACCACCAACTGACACCATACACCAGAATAAACTCAAAATTGATAAAAGACTTAAATGCAAGTCATATTATCATAAAAATCCTAGCAGAAAACAAAGGCAATAAAATTTCAGATATCTCACATAACAATATTTTTGCCAATCAATATATGCCTTAGGGAAAGGGAAATAAATGAAAAAATAAACAAATAGTACTACATCAAACTAAAAAGCTTCTCCATGGCTAAAGAAACTATCATCAAAATGTAAAGGGAACCAACTGTATGGGAGAACATATTTACCAATGATACATTGGACAAGGGTTTAATCTCCAAAATGTATAAAAAACTCAACACCAGGAAGACAAGAAATCCAATTTAAAAATGGGCAAAGTAACTGAATTGGCACTTCTCTAAGGAGGACATACACAGGGTCCAGAGACATGAAAAAATGCTCAACAGCACTAGCCATTTTAGAGATGCAAATTAAAACCACAATGAGATACCACTTCACACCTGCCAAAGAGTTACCATTAATGATCAACAAAGAACAAGTGCTGGCAAGGATGTGGAGTAAAAGGGATGCTAGTACACTGTTGGTGGAAAGGCAGATTGGTAGAACCACTGTGGAAAACAGTATGGAATTTCCTCAAAAAACTAAAAATGGAACTGCCTTTTGATCCAGCGATTCCACTGCTGGGATTATACCCTAAGAACTATGAATCACCAATTCAAAAGACTTTATACACCCCTTTGCTCATGGCAGTACTATTTATAATAGCCAATAGTTGGAAACAGTTGAAGTGACCATCAGTAGATGAGTGGATTAAAATACGGTGGTACAGCCCTGGCTTGTGTGGCTCAGTGTATTGAACACTAGCCTGTGAACCAAAAGGTCACAGGATCAATTTCTAGTCAGGGCACGTGCCTGGGTTGTGGGTCAGGTCCCCAATTGGGGGTGTGCAAGAAGCAACCATGTATCTCTCACACACTGATTTTTCCCTCCCTTTCTCCCTCCCTTCTCTGTCTCCAAAAAAAAAAGAAAGAAAGAAAGAAAAAGAAAAAGAAAAAAAAGAAGAAAAATAAATAAATAAAATCTTTAAAAAATAAAATAATAAAATAAAATAAAATACTGTGTTACATTTACTCAATGGGGTACTATGCAGCAGAAAGAAAGAAGGAATCCCTACCTTTTGCAATAGCATGGAGGGCACTGGAGACTATCATGCTAAGTGAAATAAGCCAGTCAGTGAAAGACAAATACCATACTATCTCACTTATATGATGAAGCTAATGAACAAAATTAACTAATGAGCAAAATAGTAGCCAAGGTCTAGAATCACAGAATAGACTGACAGAGGTAAGAGGGGAGGAGGGGGAGGAGACTATTTCAAAGAAGGTGAAGGGGTTAGTCAAGGAACATATATGAAGGGCCTATGGACATGGACTCTGTAAGTGGGGTCCCGGCTGGGTGGAAGGGGGCAAAGGGGGAAATAATTAGAACAACTGTAAAACATAAAAATTAAAAAAATAAAATAAAATAAAGAAATTAAAAAATAACACAGTTATTAAATGCTTAAAAATGTACTCTATGAAGTAAAACTAAACAATGTCTAAAATAAATAGAATGAAAGGAACTCTTAGCAGAGAATTAGAAACTTTAAAAAAACAAGCAAAATTAGAGACAGACTCAGAGAGCAGGCTGACAGCTCTGGGGGCATTTGGGGTAGAGGGATCAAGCAAAAAGAAAAAAAAAAGAGAACTCACAGACTTTGACAACAATGTGTTGATCATGGGGGACTGGGGAGGTGGAGGTTAAAGACTGTGTAGAGGTGATAAATGGTAATGGAAAAAACAAAAATTAAATTACAAAAATAAATAAATAAATAAATAAATAAACTTTTAGAGCTGAAAAATTCACTGTCTGAAATTAAAAATATTCAGTGGAAGGACTAAGAACAGGTTAGGAATGACAGAGGGAGCATTTAGTAAATCTGAAACTATATCAATTGCAATTATGCAATCTGAAGAACAAAGAATAAAAAATATAGTTAAAAATTAACAGAACCTCATTATGTGTAGGATAGAATCAAAGGGGTTAATATTACTGTTATTATATTGTAGGAAGAAATTGAAGAGACTGGATAAAAAAATATTTGAAGAGCCTCTGTCCTAAGCTTTCCTAGTTTGTTTAGATAAAAGAAAAAAAATAGTGAATGTAATTATATTATAATTTGACATCACAGGTTATAAAAATGTGCATTTATTTCTTATCTCAAAGACATAAAAAGGTTATTATATTTTCTATGTTCAAGCAGGTTATTAAAAGATTGTGCATACTAATGAAATGTAAATTAATCAAACTTCTAGATTTTTAAAAACATATTTTCAATAAAAAGTGCACTCTATTTAAATAGTAAATTAGACCATGCAGAAGAAAAAAAATGCAGAAGAAAACAATAGTGAATTTGAAGGCATAATAAAACTATTAAAAATGAAACAGAGAGAAAACATTTTTAAAATTTAGCAGCAGTGACTTTGTGAAACAAATTCAAATGGCCAAATCACATGTATGAATGGTACTTCTCAACAAGGATCCAAGAAGCTCATAGTTGAGGGAGCCCAAGAATGTGGCATACTGACTGTCCCTCTTCCTCTCTGCAGGAGAATGTGCCATATTCAATGTGTCTCTCCCATAATGGAAGAGTTTGAGCCCAAAGTCAGGGTGTGCTGATACCATGTATCAGTGTGTCAAAAAAAGAGAGTGAGTGTCTGAGACAGCTGCCTGAAACTTCCCTGGGAGTGGCTAAGACCTGTGCTTTGGTTTTGTTTTTTCCTCTCATGGCCTCAGAGGAAGCCTGCGAAGCTTTTCTTGTCCTTGCAGAACATGGGTATCCCATGAGCAGGTGGAATGTTGGTATATTTGTGCTTTCATAATTTTCCCCATGATTGGGGTTCCCTGCTGGGTGTGGGGAGTCAGAACAGAGCTCCATCTGTGTTCAGAAGTCCAACTAGTGATGTGCTGAAGTTTTTCCACACAAGCTTCACACAAGCTCTGCTCACACTTGGGAGAGGTAATAGTCTACAGGTTCGCCACCTCCTGGTATTCACACCATTATGTAGTCTCTCTTCATTGATTGGGTTGATCTCAGAGACTTGATTCTAATGAGACAGTGATGGTGGTGTGTGGCTGAGTGACTAGGTCACAGAAGACAGTGCAGCATTGCTCTCTTGCATGTGCTTTCTGTCTCAAAGCACTTACTCTGGGGAGATTCCTGTGTAAAAATCAAGCCCCTCTCCAAATACCCTAAAACCTCTTGCTGACAGTCAGGTGACTGAGCTTAGAAGCAGATTCTTCCAGTTTTTCAAGCTCTCAGACAGCTGCAGCCCTAAGCTGTCATCTTTACTGTACCCTCATGAGAGACTGAGCCAGGACCACTGAACTATTATATTCTTGGATCCCTATCACTCAGAATCTGCTTAAGTGTCTGTTGTACTAAGCTGCTACATTTGGAAGCAGTTACATGTACAACAATAGACAACCAATACAAAGCTCTTGTCCACAATGAATAGCAATGTGCTCATTAATTTACCACTGTATAGCTATTATCTCTTTGTACTCAGTCAGCACAGTAGGCCACAACGGGGCTTGTCAGAGGCAATGTGTCATGCTCACCAGCTATCTGGGACTAAGAAGCATGTTGTCCAAAGTAGCTTTTCATAGTCTATTTTCTAAGAAGTTTCAAACACGGCTACCTGCGGTCAGAGACAACGAGCCTGGGGCTTCAAGTCACTCTACGCACCAGCCTGAATGAAAGTGAAACTGAGCTAAGAAAGTCCTCATTTCAACCCTTAAGTCGCTTAAGGTTTAAGAATGCCTTGGTAGTATTTAGAGTAAAGAAAAACAGAAATAACACAACATAAATATAAAAATTAACGGTCATGAAGTTTCAAATATTGGGTAACAACATACTCTTACATCACTTGTCATGTATACTTCCTCTTGAATAGCAATGACTTTGGACATGAACTTACATGATTAAGAAACTGTTGATGATATATAAATCAGAAATCCATAAGACCACATTGAAAGATTTCAAAAACAGTACACAGTACATAGAGTCATTTTACTTACAATAAAAAGTGGTATTTGGACTGAGTGAATGATCATCAAGAAGAACTGTGCTACAAGCCCCATGAGTGAGAGATGGCCTGACTTTGTCAACAAATATATCTCAGCCCAGGGGGCCTGGAACATAGTGGGGTTTAATGAATATTGACCTAATAAATGTAGAACTGTTATTTTTCCTTGGCATTGTTCATAGCTATCATTTTGTGTTTTATTACTATCTATTCATTTATTTTTAATCTGTTATTGAGCAAATGGACTTGATCATTGATTGATTTTGTAACCTTTCAGAAAAGGGACCTGTGGAGAACATCGAGAATATTTTGACTCACTGATTTCTGGCTTTTGTTAGTACAACCATCTGGGATATTGACATTTTCGGCCATGCTATTCTCTAATAGGTATATTTGTTGAATATAGGTCCATATATAGCAGTGTATGTGGCAATACAGACTGGATATTGAATTGAGATTTCACTGCAAGGCAACTGTAGAAATGGAAGCACTTCAAGGAGTGACAAAATAAACATGGCCGTGCCTAATAATCCGCCACATCTCCTGACAGTCATGTGGTTGGAGAATAAATACCTGCTGTCAGTATTTGTCTTAGCTCCAAAACGATTGAAGGTTTTTACTAGTTTAATTAAAAAGCTCAGAAAAGTTGCGGTATATGGAGTGAAGGGAGTCTTCACATCATCACTTTATAACAAGGTTTAAAGAAGACATTTCATTACCAGTCCTTTGCTAATGCTACACATTACATGTTATTGAAACATTTCTGTTAGAATTTAGGAAGGATGAAGAATATTGTTATAAAACAACCAAAATAGATTAAATACTTTAAAAGAGTTCAGACACTAAAAATAGTTTGGACACTTTAATGCAAACTTTTTTTTCTTTTAGTATTATGTTATCACTAACTCATTTGTATTCATTGTAGAAGCACTAGTCATAACAAATTCACTTGGAATTAATATGGATATCGCACATACTTTCATAGGAATTCCAATGCAATTCAATGTTAATTTAATGTCTTATTTAAATTAAGTGTAACTGTTTTAACTCATATAATAATGCTATTGTGTACAGCTGTAAAGAGTATAACAGTATAGATTTCCTCCAGAGAGATGATAATCTCAGAAGTGGTATTTCTCAGCTTCCATTGGCAGCCTAATAGCTATGATCATAGGCTACTAATAGCTCTCTGAATGATGTGGGATTTTCTCCTCTGGGCTACAGCTCAGCTAGTCAGCAGGAGAATATATCAGATTAAAGATACAACCTCAGAGTAAACTGTTATTTATGTGGTGTCTGAGTTTACTTGATCAGTATGAACCATATAAATTCACTTGTTGTAAGCAATTACAACAGTCCAATCAATATCCTTAACATTTGGTTCAAATAAAAGGAATTCACAAGGGGCATGTATAAAGAATACATGGACAAAGCCAAAGAGGGTGGGTTCCAGGGTGGGAGGTGGGGATGGATGGGGCAGGGAGGAGTATTGAGGGGAAAATGGAGACAACTGTATTTGAACAACCATAAAAAAATTAAAAATGCACAAATATAAACTACTAGTTTTGATGTGAAATTAATGCTTTTAATCTATTGACTTACCTGTTAATTGCTGAGTGAACAGCAATGTTTAGAAAGTCAAGGTATTTATTTAGAAGACAAGGAGATAAAGTTAGTAAAACAAATGAAATAAGTTAATAAATTTCAAAAATAGTATAAATATTTATAAGGAGAGATAAAGAGAGAGATAAAAATAGTATAAATAATAATCCAGTTTTTGTAAAGAATATTTTGTATTCTATCAACTGTGTGAGTAGGTTACCTAGAATGAAGCTAGAGCTTGGAGAGGGAAAGTTAATTTTTCAGCGAAGGGTAAGTAACAAATGCACCATTACCATTTGCTCAGGTGTCAGAATACTCACTTTATGGTAATATTATTATGTTGGTACAAATCACATGCAAATGAAGAAAACAGTATTTAGAATCAATGCTCCCTCCCTTGTCTCCCTAGTGTCAACACCTCTGATGGGAATTAGTAAAGTTTTCTGGAAAATGAAGCAAAGCAAAACTAGGCACTTAAAGGATTTTGGAGATGAAATGTATCTCTGTTGCTTCTCCCAATGTTTTATTCACACCCAGTGCCAATAAATCAGTAATTTGTATATCCATATGGTGTCACATATTTTTCCCAGTAACAGTGGAATACGAGAACCTTAATTTAAATATGAGAAATTGGTGATAAAGTGTGCTCATGAGAATGTGATATAGGGATATAAAAATTAAAAATTGTTATGAAATAGATCTACAAAATTCACAAAGTTTAGGATAGAACTCAATTTATAACAATGCTAAATTCCATACATAAAGTTAGTGCCAGTAATAATCCAGCAAGCTGCTACAACTTTTCTATGAAGAACCTCGAATCATAGAAAGTATGATATCTGAAGGCACAGAGAACAAAACATTTCTCAAAATACACAGGGTACATTTAGAAGAATCTAAAATTCATATGTCTTGTTGTCTCTTCTGTGCATATCCCCATTAACTTTATAATAACATCTGGGGAAAATCTTGCTGGTGGCTACCGGAAAAAAATCTGGTGTAATTTCTTGCAGAAAATTCAGCTTGCATAGCTGGACTGATATGGAAAATTTTAAGGGTGTCATATGGCAGGTTTTACCCAAAGTTATTGTAACAGCATTTTTAACAATAGCAACAACAACAAAAAATCCATCCAATTCTGAAACTCTGTTTTCATTTAATAATATTGTTAAGTGTTATGAAACCAAAAATCTGTCTTGAAGCTGTGACAGGTGATTAAAAATATCAGCTAAAATAATCTAAATTATAAAAAACAGTCTTTTTGTATTATTAGGGAAAACAGATAATTCAACCTTCTTGCAGTATTTGGAATCTTTATTATAACATGATATTTTCATTTCTTTATGAAAGAAAAAAACTCAACCTTGAGCTTGAAAATCTTAACCATAAATACTATTCCTATTCCAGCAAAAAGAGTATACAACTAGACAGAGATGGACATTTTTAAGGAACACTTTGTTGAATATCAAATTTGTATTTTAAAAATAAATATTTAAATGGAATACCCTCATTTCTTTTTAGTTTCCTACATTTACATGATCATCAATGCACAATAGACAATAATCTTAACATAACCCTTTGGTGCGACACAAGAGCTGAACATGATTTCCTGTGTTCATTGCTTGGAATTTATATTTCTTGTAAGCTTCAAAGGTGTATTGGATTGATTTTTAATTGTGATTGATCAAAATTTCTTTTCAGAAGATGGGCTAAACATACTTTTCATTATTCGTCTCATTAAGTGCAACTAAAATTCTTAGGAATTATATATGAAACAAAGCAGAAGACCCTGGAAGGTGGAGAGAAGGCAAGACTCTCATGGAACGATGCAGTGGTGAGTTCTCTGGGTTTTCTTTTTCTTTCACGTATTCCAGATACGGAGCAGAAGCTGGCGGCAGACATACTGATAGTGCCTACAAAATTACCCCAAGAAAAGCTTCCTTTCTCTAGAAACAACCCAAACTTCTGCAATGGTCGAGTGGTTAAATAAACTGAAGAATATTTATAGATCGCAACTCAGCAGTAAAAAGAAACAAACCATCGATACATGCAATAACTTGGATGGATCTCCAGAGATTTATGTTGAATGAAAAATTCAATTTCAAAAGATTATTTGTTGTTATTTTTTCTCTTTGTATAACATTTATGAAATGACAAAATTATAGACATGATTGCCAGGGATTAAGGAGGGACTGGGACTAGAGAGACGTATATGTGTATATAAAAGTGCAACATGCGAGGTCCTTGTGGTAATGAAATGTTCTATACCTCTCCTGTATCGGTGTCAGTATCTTGGTTGTGACATTATTATACTTTAGTTTTGCAAGATAATACCATAGGAGGAAACTGGGTAAAAGGTACACTGGAATCTCTATTATTTCTTTTATAACTGCACCGGGATTACTCAAAATAAGTTAATTAAAGCATTGTTGCTTTTATTTGTGCTTCTTCGGTTGATTGATCCTGTCTAGTAGTGCTTCAATTATAGTATCTAAAATTTACAAATTATTTCCTATCTAAAGGTTTAGGAAATACACAGTATCTATGACAAAAAAATGATGATTCACATTATTCTGAATATCTTAATATATTTTAAAATGTGCATTTCTTCATTCTCATATTTCCAACTTTCTACTTTTAGTCTCCAAATTCCTGGGGTGGGGGGCAATATATATTTCCTTGAGGAAATGGCAAAGCAAAGTAATAACCAGGATCACCACATATATCTGCACTTACAGTGGGTAATGCCAAGCTGAACAAAGGTGACCTACTAAGAAGTGTGAAATCAAGTGTTCTCTCCACTTCAATGAACTGTAATACACTAGCCTCAAAGGAAGCAGTGCTTCATCTAATTGTTTTCCCAGAGATTTCTCTGTCTAATTAACACAAAGCTTCATTCTGTGCTATCCTTGTGTCTTAGTAATGACCAATGCAATTAATTAAACAAACACTGACTGGTCGTGACAGCATATCATTAGCCTGGCATGCAATGGCAGTATAAAATATATATAATACTGGATCTTAGTATGTCATCACATAATTCATAATCTAATTTAAATGCTGATACATGCAAAGACATAATTATATTATCACTGTACAGATGTAGAAAAAAGGAAAATCTGATATACCATGGGTTCTTAAATTTTCATAGGAAGTAAATATTTTGGTAGTGCGTATCTCCTGGTGTACACAATTATTCTTTATTTTTCTCCTTTTAAATATAATTTTCTTATGTATTTGCTCTGATACTTTTTCTGTTTGGTTTTATACAACTAAAATTACAGTATTATGGCTATAAATGCTGAAAATTATGAAAACAGGAACTTAATATGTAGAATTTTCTTAATATGAGAGTGTTGAAAATATTTCACAGTCATAGTCCACCTGATCCTCACAAAGAACTCTGCAATGATGAGAGTGCATGATGATCAATTTGTTTGTCAACTTGACTGGGTCATGGGGTGTCCAAATATTAAATTAAACATTACACCTGTGTGTGTCCAGGAGGGTGCTTCTAGGTGGGGTTAGCATTTCAGTCCATGGAATGAGCAAAGCAGAGTGCCCTCACCAGCATGGGAAGGCATGATCCAACTTGCCGAAGGCCGAAGGAGGGAGAATTCACTTTCTCTGCCTGACTCCTAAACTGAGAAACTCGTCTTCTCCTGTCCTAGGCCTGGAACTTACCACCATCAGTTCTGGTTCTTAGGCCTTCAAACTTAGGCTGGAACTACATCACTAACTTTCCTAGGCCCTCCGTTCACAGAGAGCAGATTGTGGGACTTCTCACCCTCCATAACTGCGTGAGCCAATTCCTCATAAAAAGGCTTTTACATATGTATTGTTGATAATGTTATTAATAAAGCATTAATATAGATTTATACAGTATATATGATTATGATTGATTCTGCTTCTCTGGAGTACCAATACAGAGTATAAATATTATTGGAAAATTCACTTATATGCATAATTACTCCTCTTAAAATTAACTTATGTAAATAAACAGTATGAGAGTATTAGTTCTCTTTTAATAGGCAAAACTGGAATTTAATGAACTTGAAAAAGAAGCTAAACAGAATCTATGTGGTGTTTTCCCACATAAATATAAGCTATGAAAGAGTTACGGATGACCGATCAAGAAATAAAATGTTTGAGGGTTTTTAAAAAATTCTAGAGGTTTAATTCTAGAGGTTTAAAAAACCTCTAGAAATAATTATTAGCCATATTTAACTGGCAACTTTCTCCTTCCCTGAGTAATTCAGCATTTTCTGCAGTTCGAATGGCATAACTCATAATTTTAAAGAGACTTTTAGAATAAAGCTCTAAATAAATATGATGTATTTTGAAAATTACCAACATTATGTCTTTTAACTCCTTAATCTGATGTCTAGTCACATGCTGATTTATAGTTATGTACAATAACAAAAGAGTATGTTTACAGTCACTGATAAAGCCCATTTTTAGTGGTTTTCCCCCATAGTCAGGCACTCATGGAATGCGTCATTTGTACTTGAAAAATAAAAACTACATGTAGGTAGCCTATGTAAGAGATAACAATAAAAATTTCATTCAAAACAGGGGCCAAGAGAATAGCTGACAAGCTTATTTCTCAGCATCTCTGCTTGCAAAATAGCTTTCTATGTCCTGTTCACATTTTAAATGACATTTCTACTCAGTTTCATCTGTGAAAGAGACAAACTCTTACTGAGCGATTAGTGTAGATTGCACTTGTAATAGAAAGAGCCAAAGGCCAACAAACTGTCTTCGGCGTTTTTGCCTCCGCACCAGTCATTATTAAATGCAAGCTTCACTGATAAAAACCTTGCCACACATTTAAAATGCAAAATTCCAGTTTTAAGTGGCCCGATTAAACCAGATTCAATTATAAAATTACCATCACACAAGTCTTTAAAGGTTCAAAAAATTCAAGAAAATAATAACCCAAAAACTGTTTGCTCTTTTACTTCTACAGAATTGGTTAAATTAATTTTCCTTGTAGTGTAAGAGTGTTAGAATTAGAGACAAGAGAGGAGATCCAAACTCTCACTAAGAAGATTATATTTAGAGTAAGACCTAAACTCTCTTTGCAAAACAGGAATTCTGATATCTGAAGCAATTATTTTAACACAAAGACTACTTGTAAGATTTCTTTCAGGAAGAAGTATATTCGAATTTGATTTTAAGCAATGAGAATTAAGATTACGGTCATAGACAATTTTTATCCTTACACAGTCAAAATAAAAAGTTAAATTAAACTAATGCATTTTTTTGGTGTGTACCCTGATACCTGAATGACAGCTGAGCATCTGTCTATCCAAGTGGAAACTCAAGAAGTGGCAATGTTAACTGACTGTGTTTTTATTAACGTCTGCCTCCCAGTGATCAACACGTTTGTCCATCATTGATCCATAGTAAGCAAACATAAAGGTAACAGTCAAACAAAATAAAATGTAATTCCTCTGTGTCACTGTACTATCACAATAATGACAACAGCAAGTGCATAATCATTTCAAATGTGTCCCATAAGATGTGATGCACATGTCCACCATTCTGCTGCTTCAAAAAGCATTCGTCATATCCCCATGTCTCTTATGAGTCGTTTATCCTAAATAACCCCAAGCCTTTTGTCCTCCATCATTAATTTTCCTGGCTGGGTTAGCAATAAACTCTAGGAACAGACTGGGGAAGATGCCGTCTTCTAAATATAAAATTTTAACTGAGGTGAAAGCACACAAGATAAAGAAGCTCTCCTTTTTTTCTCTTAGATTTTTGACCATTTATTACTGTGGGTCAAGAGTTTAATTAAGCGTTTGTCTTAAAGCCAAAACATATACACGTTGAGTAATTACATACACACAGGGTACGGGGCTCCAAATGTAGCTATGCATAGTGGAACCTCGAAAATATGCGGGCAGGATTGCTTTCTCTAGCTTGTATGAAAGGTACTGCTTGAACCTCTGAAGTGTATAACTTGAGGGGCCTTAAGAAGTGGTCCTAATCTATTTAAGTTTATAATCTATTTAAAAGAAATTATAAAGCTGAAGATGATTAGTGTACAAAAATGTTGTTGCACAGCTTACAAATATGTACAGTTAGATGGGAAAAACAAGCAATGTTCATTTAAAACTTATACTTCACCAGATGCTTTATTTGTATTATCTTACTTAACCTGCACAAGGTAAAAGATAAGGTAACTGAGAATCCCAGAGGTAATACAGAAGTTGTAAAGGCTGGGTATGGAGTCAAAGTAGAATTTATCTGACTCTAAAATCCTGTTTGTACTAAGCCTTGTTTGCTTTCACCAATTCTTCCATCAGTAGTATTAAAACAAAAATTGACCAAGGGGCTAAAACAACATGTGGATTTGAAGACACAGTGGTGTGACTACCCTTCCTCTATTGTAGAGGGAGTCAGGGCCGACACCAAGGACGAAGTGAAATGTTATCTGCCCTGCTGCAGGTGCTGAGACGCTGTCTGCCCTGACTAATGCTGTAAATGTTTCTCTCCCACTTCTGTAAGCCCCTTCCTGCCAAATCTATACTACTCCTCCCAATACCCTCCCCTGCTTAGCCCAGCATAAAAGGAATGCGGGGCTATTGTTCTGGGTTCAGAATTTGGAGTTTGTCTCCTCTGGGCCCGTGCACATAAGTAAAGATGGTGCTCCTAACCCCTCAGTGTCTGGTCATTTCATTTTTCCGTAACACTGTTAGTGCAAATTATTTGTGCTGTAGAGCAGTGGGAAATATGATTGCACAGCTAGTTTGAGCCCAAAAAGCAAAGAACATTGGATATCTAAGTAATATATCTTTATTTTGGCCTTAAGTAAGTTTTTTATTCCATCATAGATATGTATGAAGATCCCATTTCTTTTTCTGAAAAAAACTGGGACTTTACACTTTTTTTTTATTGTTGTTCAAGTATAGTTGTCTCCATTTCCCCCCACCACTCTCCGCTGACCCACCCACCCCGACATCTCACCTCCCACCCTAAATTCCCCCCCCCTTTGGTTTTGTCCAAGGATCCTTTATATAGTTCCTTGACGACCCTTCCCCTTCTTTCCCCTGTTATCTCCCTACCCTCTCCCCTCTGGTTATTGCCAGTTTGACCTTATTTCAATGTCTCTGGTTCTATTTTGCTTGTTTGTTTGTTTCATTGATTAGGTTCCACTTGTAAGTGAGATCATATGGCGTTTGTCTTTCACTGCCTAGCTTATTTCACTTAGCATAATGCTCTCCAGTTCCATCCATGCTGTCAGGAAGGGTAAGAGTTCCTTTTTTCTTCTGCATAGCATTCCTTTGTGTAAATGTACCACTGTTTTTTGATCCACTCATTTACTGTTGGGCACTTAGGTTGCTTCCAACACTTGGCTGTTGTAAATTGTGCTGCTATGAACATTGAGGTGCATAGGTTCTTTTGAATTAGTGTTTCAGGATTCTTAGGGCATAGTCCCAGCAGTGGAATTGCTGGGTCAAAAGACAGTTCCATTTTTAGTTTTTTGAGGAAGTTCCATAATGTTTTCACAGTGGCTGCATAAGTCTGTAATTTTTTAATTTAAATAAACAATTATGGATTCTGGTTGAGATCTGAATCAGGATATCTGGTATCCATGCCTTAGTTTACAAATTATGGGGGAAAAATAAAGTAGTGACTTTCAAGAGACATAGGATTATACTATAAATCATTACAAACAAGGGACTGGTATGATTTTAAAAAAGTAAAGGGCATGGAGAAAATAACCTGGTGTTAACTGGAATGCCTGGTGGTAGGGAGGGGACTCTTAAAGTCATGTGGGCTTTGACTATAATTTGTCTATGGAGTTGTAGAAGACATTTTTAGGGTTTTCACTCATACACACTGTACTTGCGCTCAGATTCCCGAATTTGATACGGAGATAGGAAAGTTGTAACTAAATACACAGAACTGATTCCAGGGCTCAACATTCTTTTTGAATCAGTCTGGTGAACCATCCTAAAACATAAAGAAGATCTAAAAATTATTTTCACATTTTTTCCTTTAGAGAATATAATGTGGTAATTAGCCCCTTTCTTATTTTCTCAGATCTGGAGCACTTCCCTTCTTTATTTTTCATGTAGTATTTACCTCAGTCTCATCCATTTATTATCTTTATTAAGCATCTAGTTTACATTATATATCATGGGTAAAAATGGGAATTAAATGTAATCCAAGTTCCCAGAAGAAAACAGACCAGTAGAAAAAAATGCTATTTTTTAAAAGGTTTTATTTATTTATTTTTAGAGAGAGAGGAAGGGAGTGAAGAGAGGAAGAGAGACATCAATGTGCTGCTGCCTCTCACACACCCCCTATTGGGGACCTGGCCCATATCCCAGGCATGTGCCCTGACTGGGAATCAAACCAGTGAAGCCACCTTTTGGTTCACAGGCCAGCATTCTATTCACTAAGCCACACCGGCCAGGGCAGAAATACTGTTTTTAAATTAACAGTGTTATTAATGCTAAGATGAAAAAATGTAAACAACATATAGTAAAAGTCTAAGGAGAGAGTGCTAAATTCTGTCAGTGTGGCCACAAAAAGCATTATAGAAGTTGCACAGTGTCGCTAAACACTGAAATTTGAGAGGGGCTTTATATGAAAACAGGAATGTGGATATACTCTTGCCTAATAAAATAGTGTGAAAAAACTCACAAGGCAATACAACATGATGATCCAGAAGTTATAAATATGTGTCTAAAACTGGGGTATGACTTACAATGGGTATGGAGTGGGGTGTCAACATGCAGCAAGGTATCTACTTAGTGGGAGAGGGACACATAGAAGTTGTTGAATTATGCATTGCTCTAACTGATGCTCAATTCTGCAAGCTATGGGAAGCAAATTATTGAATAATTAGATTTTACTTTTTGAATGACCGGTTGGGACACTTGCAAATAATACTCCAAATATGAGATGCCAAACACGCACTGCAAGCACCAGTGATGGCATTGAAAGACTTATCTCCAACATTTTCATTCTCTGAGGTCATTATGCAGTTTATGATAATATTTACCTTAGATTATAAGGCAAATATCTAACTTTTATTTTGTCTTCGTAAGACCCATTTCAATTTAATTTTCAGGGAATAAAATTGACCCAATTTACTTGGGCAATTTTTTTCCATTTTCCCATCATATATTACCTTTTCAATCAGTAAATAAAATATCATCAATATTATTTTTGACTAGTCCATTCTTTTTCAGTTTATACTCACTTTTCGAAAATGCACACTTTGTAGTATCTTAGCTTGAAGATGTGCAAATCAATGCCCTCAAAGTCAAAGTGTCCATTTTTTTACTTCACACTGAGTCAGCATGCAAATAGGATTAGCAGTAAAAGCAATGAGTTATGGAGGTGGTAGCTTCGTTACCTCTTTGATTGGCATTAGCCAAATTATAACCCTTCCAACCTATTAAAACTTAGACACAGGGCCAAGATCAATAACATATGTCTTCACTGGGCTGCTCTAATGTTTAGCAAATAAATTTTATTAAGGAAATCTTTGGAATGCTTTAAAGAATTGGGTTAGACTTATATTTCATCATTCATAATAATGAGAACTACACAGCTACATCTCATCATGATTTTTCATCTACAGAGTAAACATTAAATATTTGTTGAATACATTCTAGTAAGGTAGTTACTTTTGAAAATTCCTCATAAAGAGAAAATGCCAAGAAGGCTGATATTCCAGAGCAGTAATCACATCCCCTTGGGGTTTTATACTTTGTCTTTGTCAAAGTTAATAGTGATCACTAACTTACTATCTGTTGATGAGAGTCTTTTTCATTTATTTTTGAGCAGTTGGCTTATTTTATAGCTAATTTTGCATAATTGTATTAACAGCCACAATTTTGAAACTGAGTCAATTTTTAACTAATTGCTAAAACTCTCAATTATCCTTTAGGCAAGTAAGATGAATTTTACTGTGACATAAAGTTATTTAATACAGTAATAAACCTGGGAGTGAGGAAAATGCACAAGAATCTTATTTCTTGAAAGCTCTTTGTTTCATACATTTTTTTCTTGTGTAATTACCACTGGGCGTAATTAATATTGTCCTGTATACATTCATCTTTTCCACATAGACAAGCTATTATTCTTTTACTATGATGTATTTTTTGCCTATAGCAGTCAATTAAAGGAAGATTTAAGGAAAAAACACTCATCAAAACAGTACTTTGCAAGCCACTCTATGCCTTTATATGTAATTCAAAAGGATATATAAATATTTTTGTATTATTGACAGTGGTAGAGCACAAATTTAAATACATTTTGAAAAAAAGGAAAGTCTGGCTTATGGACTTTACACAACTGAGAGCATATTAAAAATGAATATATTTGAAAACTTTATTTTGAACCTACTAAAATAGAATATTTTTCCAGAGGCTAGACCATACTATGCTGATTAATGTTAAAAATTTAAGAAGAATCTGGAAAACTGCATTAACTTTCTGTGACTGAGGTGCAGGGAGCATGATTTTCTCATATTATTCTGAATCTCTTTGTTCTGTACTTTTTTTATGCAATGACCTCCAGACCAAGTTTCTTCTCTTATTTTAGAAAAACAAGCAACAAAACTTAGCATCAAGATATAAAAAGCAAAACAAAATGAAATGACAAAAAACACAATTCCTTCTGGAAGAAATTTATTTTTATTTTGTAGTACTTCAGATAACAAAAATTTTGAAATCATATGGTTTTCTTATTGTGTGTATCTTTAACCCCTAAGACAAAGTAAGAGCTGGTGTCTGTTGTGTCACCATTTGCCTTTGAATACTTTTAATTTTTTTTTTTTTTGTTACTATTCATAGGCTATGCGTTCACCTTATTAGCTGGTGATCTCCTTGGTACTTTTTCAAACTGTATTTTATCTCTGATTTGGGTATATGGTAATGTAATTAAATAAGTCTATTATTAAATTACTACAGGTATGCCTTGTTTTATTGTGCTTTGCTTTATTGAATTGGAAGATACTGCATTTTTTCCTAACTGAATGTTTGTGGTAACTCTGTATCTGAAAAGTTTATGGAACCATTTTTCTAATAGGCTCAAATTTTTATTAATTAAGTACTTTTAAATTAAGGTACACACATTTTTTAGACATACTACTACTACACACTTAATTGACTACTGTATAGTATAAACCTAACTTTTATATGCATTGGAAAATAAAATAGTGACTTGCTTTATTACAATATTTGTTTTATTTCAGTGGTCTGGAACCAAACCCACAATATCTCTAAGACATGCCTATAAATTAAATAATTTGAAATCATTTCATTGGATGGAACATAGTAATTTTACTTGATTGGGAAGGTACTTCATTAAAACTTTCAATGAATCAAATCACAATTTTCCCATTAAAAGGTTCTGCTGCATGAGTTTGTGTTTTGCCTGTATTGACTGAGTTGTGAAATGGATAATTGTGCAAATAATCACCTCAATTTTCAACCTCACACAAAGAAATATGCAGTTCACTGTAAAAGGCTACACTTCCCCTAGTACGCAAAGTCCCATGTTAAATGCAAATCATTTATAAACTTGTTGGAAAAACAAGTACGTAAACAAAACAGATATCTCAGATCATTCCATTCTATCACAACTACGTACTCAGTTATCCTGAGCACTCTATACTCAGCATCCTCTTTAGTTCTAGTCAATGAAAGATCCTTAGAGTCTGGATTTATATATCAAACTAGTTGTTTTTTAAATTTAGTGTTCTGAGACTAGCTATGATATAATTTGCAGATTGCTTTAGTTTCAGAGACATAGTGAATATATAAGCCAAAGATAACCTTATTATTTCCTCTACTACAGATATTTCTCTAAGCCATATAAGAAGTCTACAGAAAGGTTACATTACAAATATTTTACTTTTAATCCATTATTTTCTATATATACCAGCATTTTCAGGATGATATAGATGTGAAATGAATCATGAGATTCTCCTTTCCATTCTTTTCCTCCAACTTTGAATATAGCTTTGGCCAATTAAATAATATTAAAAAAACTGCATCTTATCATCAATGCATATTTATTCTCACTAGAGAAACAGATAGGCAAGTCAAACTAAATTACAGTCCTCATTCAGGAATATATGGATGCCCATTGAATAAGATCAGAAAGCAGTACAGCTAAGAAGTTAAGGTGCAATATATTCTCATTTTGACCATGTGATAAAGAAAATAAAAATTGAACATTTTAAATGGTGTATGTTTTCAACAATGTTTTATTTCCTTGAACATTGAGGCAATTACAATGAAAACATTCTAAACAGTGGTCCAATGCATCTACCATTTAACAGAAAACCTTCAAGTCCATCTTTTTTCTTTAAAAATAGCTGTTCTAGTAGCTAATTCCTAGAATAAGAGTATCACCATTTTCCAACCAGCTTCTTGTGTTGGACAAATTTTTTTGCTGCTGAAAGTATACACATATGATAAAAATGGAAACATATGAGGACATTTAGAGTTCAGAAAATGCCAAATGTCTCAAAATAATGTCTTTTCCCTCTAATTTTGATAACTACCCTTATTTCAAAGTAAATTGCATATATATATATGAATGATTCTATGCTTTAGCTATCACAAAATATTTGAACAAAGTTTATCTAATCCACATAAGCTTTATGAGTACCCTCGTATGTCCCTCAAAAGTTTTATTTGAATCAGAAAATTGTTATTCCCATGGTTAGGTAACCTATAATCCAGAAATCGCTATAAAAGATAAATCTACATCCCACAAACTGAACTCATTTAAACCCAGTAGAGCATGCTTCCAGTGAGATGAGTTTCACCAGTGAGAGCTGAAGTAAGTTACTGCTGGACATATTCACCTCTTAGCTCAGAAAGTTACCTTTAAATGCAAACATGTTTATGATACTTATTTAAACATAAGAATTAAAAACAAATTTAGACTGGGAAATCTAAATGAACAAATCTAGATTTGTTCATTTAATTTCCATTCTTTTTCATAAGTGGAGCCAGGTCTTTACGTTTGGAAATAATATCTAGGAGTGGCATTATTAAGATGGTGATAAAGGTCATCTCTGACTTCAGTCACCCTAACAAGATCAACTAGCAATTATCCATAGACAAGACATCATTATGAAGATCTTAGAACATGGAGGTGAGACTGAAGTACCCTTATGGAGCAGAGAGACGGAGAATGACGGCATTAGAGGACTAAGAAGAGCAGTTACACTCTGATCATATCGCCCTTCCCCCAGGCTGATACAGCACCACGCCAAGAGCGGTTCCCTGGGCCTTATGGTTTTTCCAGTAAGAGAGAGAGCCCGAGGTGGATATCTACCTTCCCCAGTATTGAGGAGTGCTTCCTAGAAGGCCCACTTTGGTCTGGCCTCAAGAAGATTGAAGGGGGAAATCTGCATATCAAATTGTGATGTAGAAAGGGATGGGCCTTGCAGCAGCCAACACTTGGATCTTGGCAGACCGAGTTTCTGCTCGAAGTGGTACCCAAGTAGAAATTGCAAGCAGTGAATTTTGCCTATGTGTAAAGAAAAAATGGTAGCCTCCTCTGACCAGGAAACTCAGTGCACAGTTCCACCTGATTTGGGACCCCAAACAGTGAGTCATACTGCTGGCTTTAGAGTCTGTTTTGTTGCCCTGCATGGGCAGGACAGCTGATTGATAACCTTGTCTACTGGTGATTGCAAACTCCAACCCTCCTTGACCAGTAAACCTAATCAGAGCACCTGAGAAAGTTGTTTAGCTCATGTTACAGCCTTGCATACAATGTGGCACATGAGGAGAGAGCCCAGCCGCTAACTCAGACCATTTACAAAGTAAAACCAGTAGTGATATCTGGCCAGGGAACTGGGAGCACAGTTTTTCCGGATTGGGGTTTCTAAACAATGAGCCACACTGGCCTTGGGGCCTATTCTGCACCCTGCCAGGTAGTGAAGCTAATTCATATCCTCACCTACCGCTGAGTATAGTGCCCAGTTCTGACTAACTAGAGAGCTGACCAGAGAGTCCAGGTAACTGTGGGGCCCGTACTGCAGAGCAACCAGGATGTAAAAAATAAATAAAAGTCATTAGAATTGGAAAGGAAGAAGTAAAGTTGTCTCTATTTGCTGCCAACATGATTTTATATATAGAAAACACTAAAGACATGACTAAACTATTAGATCTAAACAATGAATTCAGTAAAGTTGCTGGACAAAAATCAACATACAAATTATCTGAGATAAAGAAAGAAATCCTGCTGTTTGTTATGACATGGATGGACTTTGAGGACATTATGCTAAGTGGCACAAGACAGAGAGACAAATACTCTATTACCACACATGTGGAGTGAAAAACAAAATACCCTCATTAAAAGAGACCACATTGGTAGTTTCCAGAGGCTGGCAGTAGGGGATGGGAGGTTTAAATGAAAGTAGTCAAAAAGTACAAACATCTAATTATAAGCTAAATATATTCTGGGGATATAACGTGTAACATGATGACTGTATTTAACAATATTGTATTATGTATTTTAAATTCCTGAGAGAATAAATCCTCAAAGTTCTTGTCACAAGGAAAAAAAATTGTAAGTAGGTAAGGTAACGGATATTAACTAAACTATTGTGGTAATCACTTTACAATATATATACATCTATGAATTTATCGTGTCCTGCACCTAAAATTTATAAAAATTAGATGTCAAATATATTGCAATAAAATTGGAAAACTATCTAGAATGAAAATTTACTTCAATTATGAATTTTTAATATAAACTAAATTTTCATTATAAAATGACTTCAAATGGCTTGGAAGTGCTTTAGAAACTATTCATGTAGTAAGCATTTGTAGATATAATCCGTTAGTAAATAATGTCTTTCTTGAGAAAAACATGATTATGACCATTATTTAAACACTGTTTTATGGTAACGGTAGTGGAGGCTAAAGACACTGACCAAAAGGTCTTATGTTCCCTTCAGTTTGACTAAATTTTAAACAGCTTTTTTAAATTTTTTTAAATTCTAGCTCCAGATCTCAGTTATCTTAAGAGCGTTTATCTGAACAACAAATCAAAACAAAACAGAACAAAACCAAAACAAGTTGTCAATTTTTTCTCTGCCCTTTTTGGATGTATGTAAATCTTTTAAAACCTCATTAGTTTACCAACAAGGAATGTCTTTCTCAATCACGTGGGAGCCATCTCTTTGAAATGTGAACATCAAGAGGGGACTCAATCTCCCAGTTTCTATAACGAGGTAGGAGCCTGGCAGCGGTGGTACCTTGCTCTAAGTTATAAAACCATCTCCTGTTACAAATATATAAGAAAGCTTACTTTTCCTTTGGATGAAACCAATTAGTGAGGTCAGATGGCTTGCATTCTCCCTTGCACTCTGACCCTTAAAACTTCTCCCTTGCGTTTCAGCAGAGCTGAGCCGATACTGAGTTCTGGCCTCTGTTCCTCATTGCATTAGCCTTGAATAAACTCTCCTTGTCTGTTTAATTTTGTTGCAATTTTATCTTTTATAATACCCTTTTGTATAAAGTTAAAGTGCTTCATTAATTTTTTTCCCTGACTTCATTTCCCTTATGTCTAGCTCTGATAGAAGAAAGACTCTTGTGTTATTCATTGTTCTGAAAAAGGTGTTTTCTCCAGGACAAAATTCAAAGCAATTGGAAGGGCGATAAGAAACGATCAGTTTACCAACTACTCTTCAAAATAGGCAATCCCGCTGTGGAGATATGCTTATATTTAAAATTTTGTGAATAACAAAACATCCAACTTACTGATATTCAACTGTCAGTGTTAAAGTAACTTAAAGCCATTTACAATTTATTTTGGTAGTTTCCCATGATATTACTGTTACCATTATTACTATCAGCAATATTACTACAAATAAATGTAAATATAATATCTGTTAATAACCAGTTAATAACCAGTCCATGCCATAAATTGTGTACATATTATTTAATAAATTATCTCAGTTACACTGAGGTAGGTATTGTTATTTACATCTCCAAAACACAAAAAAATTAAGTAATATTTCAAAATTTAATACAAATTACAATAATGATCAAACCAAAATCTGAAAGACTTCAAGATGATTTTTGGTTTACTTACTCCATGCCAGAATATTGCTCTTTTTTATTAACATATCTAGAGGAGAGTTACATTCACTTCTTCATCCTTTCCAAATGAATTTGTTGTTTTTTATTTATACAGCAAAAGTAAAATGAGCAACCACAGAGGGAAATGCTTTAGCTATTATAAAGCATTGTACATATTAATGGTTACATGCTTATTTTTATTACTTAAGTTGCTGTGTTAGTATTGAAATTCAATAAACTTGGAAGAAATTTATAGAGAGGTAACATTCATTATATAATTAAAATTTCACCCAAATATTCAGAATACCAAACATTAAAAAAAAAAAGCTCAAGAAGAGGAAAACAAAGCAAGTAGTAAAGTAGAAGAAAGTGAAGTGAGGACTAGAATTTTATTTTTGCTGAAAATCATGTTTTCTAGGCTACCGTCAAAAACTTGAGCTTTAAGAGAAAAGTCTTAATTACATATATAATAATATATAGTTGTATATATTTATAACATGCATATAAATGTTATTTATATTATAGCTACATGATAACACTTATTATTCAAATAGTATAGCTTGAACTGTAATTTTAATGAACCAAATAGTAAGTCATAGCTTTTTTCAAGTAATATTTTATTTATTTAATTACTTATTTAATTATTTTCAATTACAGTTTACATTCAATATTATTTTGCACTAGTTTAATGGTTAGACGATCATACTTCACAGTGTTTCCCCTGTATTTCCAGTACCCACCTGGCACCCCATATAGTTATTACAATATTATTCACTGTAATCCCTATGCTGCACTTCACATCCCTGTGACTACTTTGTAACTACCAATTTGTATTTCTTAATAACTTCATCTTTTTACCCTCAATCCCCCTGCCTCTGGTGACCATCGGCCTACATCTGTGAGCCTGTTCCTGTTTTGTTTCTTCATTTAAGTTGTTGTTTACATTCTACATATAAGTGAAATCATAAGGCATTTGTCTTTCTCTGACCTATTTCAGTAAGCATAATAGCCTCTAGGTCCATCCGTGCTGTCTAAATTGTAAGGTCTCATTCTTTCATATGTCTGAGTAATATTACATTGCATATATCTGCCACAGCTTTTTTATCCACTCATCTACTGATGAACAATTAGGTTGCTTCCATAACTTGGCTATTGTAAATAATGCTGCAATAAACATAAGGGTGCATCTATTTTTCTGAATCAGTGTTTTGGGTTTCTTTGAATATATACTCAGAAAGAGAAACTGCTGGGTCATAAGGCAGTTCTGTTTTTAATTCTTTGAGGACCCTCCATGTTATTTTCCACAGTGGCTGGACCGATTGGCATTCCCATCCACAGAGCCCAAGAGTTCCCTTCTCTCCACATCCTTGCCAACACTGACTGTTTGTGGATTCATTGATGATAGCTATTCATAGGTGTGAGGTGATATCTCATTGTGATATGAACTTGCATTTCTCTGATGATTAGTGATGTTGATCATCTTTTCACTTGTCCATTGGCCATCTGTATGTCCTCTTTGGAGAAGTGTCTATTTAGGTCTTTGGTGCATTTTTTAATTGAATTGTTTGCTTTTTTAGTGTTAAGTTGTATGGGTCTTTTATAAATTTGGGATATTAGCTCCTTATCAAGTGTATCATTAGCGAACATTTTCTCCCATTCAGCAAGTTGTTTTTTTTCATTTTGTTGATGGTTTCCTTTGCTGGTTAAAACATTTTTGGTTCAACGTAGTGTCATTTATTATTTTTCTTTTTGTTCTCTAGCTTGAGAAGATATACCATAAAAATATTGCTAAGAAAAGTGTTAGAGATTTTACTGACTGTGTTTTGTTAAAATTTTTATGTTTTTTAAATTATATTTTATTAATTATACTATTACAGTTGTCCCAATTTCCCCCCTTTGACCGCTCTACCAGGTACCCCCCAATTCCCTCTGGCAATCCCCGTCCCCTCTTAATTCATGTCCATGGGTCATGCATGTAAGTTCTTTTGCTACTCCATTTCCTATATTGCTCTTAACATCCCCCTGTCTATTCTGTACTCACCAATTTGTACTTCTTAATCCCTGCAACTTTCTCCCCATTCTACCCCTTCGCCCTCCCAGCTGATAACCCTCCAAATGATCCCCATATCTATGATTCTGTTTCTGTTCTGATTGTTTACTTAGTTTGTTTTTTAGGTTCACTTATTGATTGTTGTGAATTTATTATCATTTTCATGTTCATAGTTTTGATCTTCTTTTTCTTAAATAAGTCTCTTTAACATTTCATTTAATAATGGCTTGGTTATGATGAACTCCTTCAGTTTTACCTTGTCTGGGAAACACTTTATCTGCCCTTCCATTCTAAGTGATAGCTTTCCTGGATAGAGTAATCTTGGTTGTAGGTCCTTGCTTTTCATCACTTTGAATACTTCTTGCCAGTCCCTTATTGCCTGCAATGTTTCTTTCGAGAAATCAGCTGACAGTCTTGTGGGAACTCCTTTGTAGTTAATTAACTGCATTTCTCTTGCTGCTTTTAAGATTCTCTCTTTATCTTTAACTTTTGGCATTTTAATTATGATGTGTCTTGGTGTGGTCCTCTTTGAGTCCATCTTTTTTGGGACTCTTTGTTGTTCCTGGACTAGCATATCTATTTCCTTCACCAAATTAGGGAAGTTTATTTTATTATCTTTTCAAATAAGTTTTCAATTTCTTTCTCTATCTCTTGTCCTTCCAACACCTCTATTATTAAATGTTGGAATGTTTGAAGTTGTCTAAGAGCCTCCTTAACTTATCCCTGGTTTTTTTTTTTGTTTGTTTGTTTGTTTTGTTTTTTGTTTTGGATTCTTTTTTCTTCTTGCTGTTCTTATTGAATTGTTTTTTCACTTCCTTATATTCCAAATAATTGATTTGATTTTCAGCTTTATCCACTCCACCATTGGTTCTCTATAAATTTTTCTTTTTTTCACTTAGTGTAACTTTCACTTCTGCCAAGTCTTTTTTATGCTATTTAAGTGCCCAATGAGTTCCTTGAGCATGCTACTAACCAATGTTTTGAACTGTGCATCTGATACATTGCTTATCTCCATTTTATTTATTTCTTTTTCTGGAGTTCTGCTCTTTTATTTGGCTATATTCCTTTGTCTCCTCATTTTGGCAGCCTCCCTGTATTTGTTTCTATGTCTCAGGTACAGCTACTTTGACTTCCTGTCTTAGTCCTGTGGTCTATTGCAGAAAAGCACACTAGCAAGTTGGATGGGAGAGAGCCTTAGGTAATCACCAGGGCAGGGCAACCCATGTGAACCAGGTTGATGGAGTCTCTGATATGGTGTCACTGCTCTGTGGCTCTGTGTGGGTAAGGGTTCAGAAAGGGGACCGTGGCTCCTGCCCGGCCTCTGGAATTTTACCTGGGAAGAAGCTGTCCCCCAGCATTCATCCTGATGCTAGACACTTCAGTTTCTCCCCGTATGCCACTGGTGCCCTTCCAGCTGCTGCCCTAGTGCTGGAGCTCAGAGGGATGGGTAAGTCCTATGTCTGTTGTGGGCCCTTGAAGAGGAGATACCTGTGAATCCTGCAGTTTCTTCCACTCCCCAAACCCCACTGGTCTTTACTGACAGAAGTTATGGGGTGTTACCTTCCTGATACTGGAACCATGGTTTTGTGGTCTGTTGTGGGGTTGGGATGCCTTGCTCCTACGATATCCCTCCTGAATTTTATCCACCACACTTAGGTGTGGAACTGCCTATCCTGTATCTCCACATCTCCACTCCTCCTACCTGTCTGGATGAATGTGACTTCTTTAATTCCTTGGTTGTCAGATTTCCATATAGCTCAATTTTCTGATGATTCTAGATGATAGTTGCTTTGTAATTTAGTTGTAATTTTTGCTGTAGTTGTGCCAGGATGCAAGCCATGTTTACCTGTACCTCCATCTTAACTGGGAGTCAGGACTTTTATGGTTTTGAGTCTTAAAACCTTTAATCTATTTTGTGTTTATTCTCATATATGGTAAAAAGATGTGGTCTGATTTCATTTTTTTTGCAAGTATCTGTCCAATTTTCCCAATATCATTTATTAAATAAACTGTCTTTACCCCGTTGCATATTCTTAATTTCTTTGTCAAATATTAATTGACCATATAAGTGTGGATTTATTTCTGGGCTTTCTATTCTCTTCCATTAGTCTCTATATGTCTTTTTTTATGCCAGTACCAAATTATTTTGATTGCTATAGTCTTGTAGTATAGTTTAATATCAGGTAGCATGATTCTTTCAAATTTGTTCTTCTTTCTCAAGTTTGCTGTGGCAATTCATGTTCTTTAGTTGTTCCATTTAAATTTTGGATTATCTGTTCTAGTTCTGTAAAATACAACATTGGTATTTTAAGAGAAATTACATTGAATCCATAGATTGCTTTGGGTAGTATGGTCATTTTACTGATGTTAACTTTTCCTGTCCATGATCATGGTATATGCTTCCATTTATTTGTCATCTTTAATTTCTTTCTTCAGTGTCTTATAATCTTCAGAGTATACATCTTTTATTTTCTTGGTTAAATTTGTTGCTCAGTATTTTTTGATATACTTTTAAATGTAATTGTTTTCTAAGTCCCCCTTTCTGATAATTCATTATAGTGTATAAAAATGCAACAAATTTCTTAATATGTTATATCTTAATACTATTACTGAATTCATGTATCAGTTCTAATAGTATTTTGGTGGAATTTTTAGAATTCTCTCTATATAGTTCACATCATCTGCAAATAATGACAGTTTTGTTTCTTTCTTTCCAATTTGGATGCCTTTTACCTTTTTTTTCTTGTCTGAATTCTGTGCTTGGGCTTCCAGTACTATGTTGAATGAGTGATGAAAGTGGACATCCCAATCTTATTCCTGATATTAATGGAAACACTTTTAGCTCTTCCCTGTGAAGTTGATGTTAGTTGTGGGTTTGTTATATACAGCCTTTACTTGTTGAGATATAGTCCCTCTATTCCTACTTGGTTGAGTTTTTATCATAAATGGGTGCTGGATTTTGTCAAGTTCTTTTCTTGTCTATTGATATGATCACATTGATCATATACTTTTTATCCTTCACTTTTTATGTGGTGTTTCATGTTAATTGATATGCAGATATTGTACCAGACTTACATCCCAGGAAAATCCCAATTGTTCATGATGTATAATCTTTTTAATCCATTGATGAATTAAGTTTGCTATTATTTTGTTGAGGATTTTAGCATCTATGTTCATCAGGGATATTGGGCCATAATTTTCTTTCTTTGTAGTGTCTTTATCTGATTTCGGAATTAGGATAATGCTGGCCTCAAAAAATGAACTTTGGAGTCTTCCTTCTTGAATGTTCTTGGAATAGTATGAGAAAGATAAGTGTTAGTTATTCTCTGTATGTTTGGTAAAATTCAACTGCAAAACCATACAGTCCAGGACTTTCTGTTTGCTAGGAGGTGTGTATGTTGTGTGTGTGTGTATGTTTCCTTGCCTTGATTTTATTAGTTGTAATTAGTGGGTGACCACACTGGTCAGGCAGGAGTGGAAAAATGGTCACTACCCCTAAGTTAACCCAGAACTCTACACTGGGCACATGTCTCCTCCACAGAACATGAGCTCAACAGGACAAAGCAACAAAGAGTCAAAAGATAGGGTTATTGCATTTTCCCATGCTGATGTTGTATAGAGGGGTGCGCTCTTCCTAAGCGTGATGGCTTTGTAAGCAGTGTGGGAGAGGGACTCAGTACAAGGACCCTGGTGGTTATTGCTTTAACCTTTTTCCCAAAGTCACACAACAGAGGTTCTCCCTTCATTACTCTAGTATGCTTTGAGATGCCGTCCATCCACTGCAGCCTAGGGTGGGCACCTTTAATGAAATTTTGTTCGCTGACTAAGAGAGCACTCAGATTTCTAGCAGACTGCTATGCCTCCCTGGCACAGCATCCCTGGACAGAATCCCTGCTGATTTTCACAGCCAGGTGTCATGTGGTTTCCTCTTCTTGGCTCTGGTACTCCAGGTTGGGGAAAACACCTTGGGTTGAGACTTCACCCTTCTCACAGTAGATCTTTGCAGCTGGGATAACCTTTCGGATTCTAAACCACTAAACATGGGTGCAGGGTCAGCCTTTTTTGTATCTCTACCCTTCCTACCCATCCTGATGTGGTTTCCCCTGTAAATGTTTCATTATAAGACTTCCATTCAGCTAGTTTTCACTTGGTTAGTCAGGTTGATTATTCTACATTCTAGTTGTAATTGCAGTTTGGTTCTGGTAGGATGTGAGTGTCACTTCCACCTGCTCTGCTACTATCTTGGACCTCTCCTCTGTGAGGCATAGTTTTGTATGGTTCAAATTATGTAGCATTGTTGGAGATTTTAAAGAAAAACTAAAAACCAATGCTGAAAACCATGTAATTGTTTTGCGAGCATTTTCATGTGTGCAAAAGGTAGATAAAATTACTATTAACATTAAGCATTAAACACACTGATATGAAAAAAGAAATCACATTTGGTTGAAGTTCAATGAGGAGCAACACTTGAAAAAGAGTGTTAGGCAAGATTTCAATAAATGAAAATACATAAGTAGAGGAATAAAAATAAATATTTTAGGTAGGGACAATTCAATTCATATTTTTTTCCTAAACCAGGTTCACTAAAGGCACAAATGACTGTATCAAACAAATACCACAACTCCTTCCATATATGAGATGCCAGCTCTTTGACTCTTTTATATGTTTTTAGACTTTGTAGGTAGACATTTACCTTAACACTGAAGACAGGTTAATTGCAAAATTCTGTTTCAGTAGAGATATAATTAGATTTAGAATCAGCTGTATTAATATTGTTTTATATATATATTATGTATGCATACATATATTTTATAGTGCATTATAAAAATCAAAACAGTGATAATATTTAACAGTGATAAGAAAAATAATATATTTAGTAAAATACATAAAGTTTAAAACTTGTATAAGTAAAATATCAGCTGTGTTAATACATCAGAAAATAAAATAGATAAAAGTGCCTGTTCTTGTTAAAGTTTACAAGTTAGCAAGGGTGAGACAGAAACTATACAATAACCATAATAAGTAAACAATGCCTATTTTACCTTAGAAATGATAAGAATTATGCCAAAAAATAAAACAGTTGAAGAGATATTGCCAGTGATTCTGTGCACACTGGGCATTATATCGGATAATTTGAGTAAGGTTCATTGAGATGGTAACATATGAGCTAAATCTGGAAGTTAGTAAAGTTTGCTAAAAGAGTCTCAGGTAGCATGATATCACCAAAAGTCCCTAATGGGGGGAGCATGCCTAGTGAGAAATGAGTGTGGCCTGAGCAGAATGATTGAAGGAGTAAAATACCAAATAAGGTCAGAGATAACAAAATGTACATATGTAGAGAGAGTGAAAGTCTATTGCTTTAGGCTTCAGTTAGCTATACCTTCAGGAATCACCTCAGTTGCAGAGGGGCATTTTGTCAGGGGTATAAAGTGATGGTTACTCAGGCCTAACTTAAGAAAACTCCGAATGGGCGTTCCAGCTCAAGAGTGCCCAATTAGAGGGTTATTAGAGGCTGTTGTCGGGCCTGCACTTCAAGTTGACTTCTCTCTGATAAACCGTGCTTCGATCTCCATCTTTCCATAGAAACCTATCAAAGGACAATCCATAATAAACATCCTGCACACAAAACTCTGCTTTAGAATTTACTTCTTAGAGACCCCTCATGTAACAGGACATTTCTTATAAGATCTTATTGGACATGGTAAGAAATATGGCTTTCATTTAAGGATGTGGAAATAAAAAGTCACATAATCTGAACATCATTTAAAAGAAACACTTAGGCTACTGGTTTGAAAATAGACTAATGGGAAGCAAAAGTAAAAGCAGGAAACCAAATAGGAGGTTACTCTAATCACCTCAGAAAAAATGTAAGCAAGGCTAATTTATATTTTGTTCTGGAGAAAGAATTTGGGGGTAACAGACTTATGAGTGTTTCTGCTATTATGATCCCTGTTTTGGCTCAACTGGACTTTGACTTTTACCCCTGTCATCCATCAGCTTTGAATTCTGAAGTGTAAGTTTATTAGGGCAAAACGATATCAGTTTTCAGTATTCTCACTTTCTTATTATCAGCTTTTTGCTGTTTTAAGAATATGTTTTATATACATATATATATCATCAACAAAGATTGTTATAGATGCCTATCTAGCCCTATTGCTGAAATGGAAGTGACTTATAGCTTGAATTTGTAGAATTAGCATCTTAACCCTTAACTCACAATGCATGGTGGAGAAACAGAAATCATGCTCCTTTTGAGGATGGCAACTGTCAAAGCAGGGGGATCCAAACAATAACAAAAAAACCAAAAAATAAGAATTAAAAAATAAAGAGAAAACTTTTTGTGTTTTTAATAAAATACTGAAATGAATACCATAAACAAAATATTTTCAAAACATTACAGATTTTGACTTATTTCTGCCAAATACAAATGGATGCTATATATATAAACATGTATATATGTTTTATTATGGAAATTAGGATATACTTTTGTTAAAAGTGTAACTAAAACATTATTTATTTTACATGATTGGAAATTAAAGCCAATAACATATGCTTAGAAGTAGTTATATATGTATATATAATATTTTAAATTATTTACTATAAAGGACAATTACATAATTATCCATATAGCTTAAGGAAAAAAATTTGCTATGTTTGAAAATTACATCATTTCAGGAAAGCACTAAAGAAAACCAATAAAACCAAAGCTGTATTTTTTGAAAAAAAAAGCAATAATGTTAATAAACCTCTAGCCATGTGATCAAATAAAACAAAAAAAAAAGGACACAAATGACTTATAACAGAAGTGAAAGACAGGAAATCAATACAGATCCCTTAAACATTAAAAGTATAATAAAAATTATGAAAAACTCTATGCTCACAGATTTGAAGTAGTGGATAAAATAAACCAATTCCTTGAAAGACACAAACTGTCAAAACTTATGGAAGAAAAATTAGACAATATAAATAGGCTTATATCTATCAAATAAATTAAATTAATAACTAATAACCTTCCAAATCAGAAAGCAGCAGACCCAAATAGGTTCACTGGAGAATTCTACCAAATAGTTAAGGATGAAATTATAACAACTCTCTATGATCTCTTTCAAAGGATAGAAGCAGAGGGAATAGTACCTAACTCATTCTATGAGACCAACATTATCCTAATACCAAAACAGACAAAGATATTCAAAAAAAAAAAAAAAAGAAAGAAAGAAAGAAAGAGAAACCAAAGATCAATATGTCTTACGGAAACAGATGTAAAAACCATCAAATTATTAGCAAATTTAATCCAAATTTAATGTATAAAAATTATAATCCATGACCAAGTAGAATTTACCCCAACAAACAAGGCTGTTTAACATTCAAAAATTAATAAATATATTCTATCACATCAATAGGTTATAAAATAAAAATTATGTGATTATTGAATAGATGCAGAAAAGCATTTGACAAAAATCCAATGCCCTTTCATGATAAAAAAAAGTAATTCTCAGTAAACTAAGAATAAAGGAAAATCTCCACAACATGTTTAATACCTTACAAAAAACCCCTGACAGCCATCATATTTAATGCCAAGGAACTCGAAGCTTTCTGATTATGATCATATACAAGGCAAGAATGTTCTCTCATCCCTTCTTTTCAAGATCTAACTGGAAATTCTAGATAATAGAATAAAATTTTAAAAAGGAAATAAAATTTATTTTGACTTGAAAGAAAGGAAAAAACTGTCTTGGCTGAACTGTGGTCTCAAAAACAATATGTCCATATTCTAAGCTCCAGACCCTGTGAGTATTACCTTATTCCTTGAAAGAGTAGATCTTAACACCCATGGTAAAATGTGTCAATAAATTAAGGGTTTTGAGAGAAACAGTTTATGTTGGATTATCCAGGTGGGCTCAGTGACAAACAACGAAGAGTCAGAGGGGATTTGACAGGTGTAAGAGGAGGAGGCGAGATGCCCATAAGTCAAGGAATGCTGACATCACCAGAAGCTGAGTGAGGCTCCAGATGGTATTATGGACCTGCTGAATTTTGATTTTGAACATCTGGTCTCTGCAAGTCTGGAAGAAAAAAAGTCTGTTGTTTTAATCCATCACATTTTTTGGTAATTTGTTACAGTGGCCACAGGAAGCTAATGCAATACCTTTCACAGAGAGTCTCAAAAAGAATATGCCATCTACTCTTCCATACAAGAACTGGCTTTCTCTCTGTTTCTTTCCTCTGTGATTCTTTTTGAAGTCAACCCTGAAAATAAAAATAACTGGTGAGTCTCTTTGTTTTCCCAAGCTGTTGTAGCAATATATCACAAACTGGACGGCTTAAAACAACAGAAAATTATTCCTTCACAGTTCTCTCAAGGCTAGAAGACCAAAATCAAAGTGTGAGCAGGACTGTGTTCTCTCTGATGAGCATTTTCTAGCTGGTGGTTCTTTTTAAGAAGCCTCAGTGTTCCTTGGCTTATAGATGCAGCACTCCAATCCCTTCCTCAGTGCTCCCCCTACATGACTATCTCTGTATTCAAATTTTACCTTCTTATATGGGCACCAGTAAAACTGTATTAGGGCCCATCCTGAAGGACCAAGTCTTAAATTGATATCTGCAAAAACATCATTTACAATTAAAGTAATATTTATAGTAACAGGGTTTAGGAGTTAACATTATTTGTAAAGATAAAATTCAAATCATACAATGTGAATCTGCCTTTAGCTACAATTTAAAAACACCAAAGTGTTCCTTCCTTCTTTTCCCAACACTTTTTTTTTATTTTATAAAAATCATATATGTAGGTTTTATACAAAGGAAATGCCAAATGTACACTGAAAACAAAGAGACCTCAAATTAATTTTTTAGAGTAATTTACTCACAAAACGAATTTGCAGAGATTATTTATCTATACACATTTACTTTATACATGAGGATTTCTATGTTCCAGAGGGATTGTATGACTTGCTTTGAAAGTGACTCCACGGGGATCCAAAATGGCAGAGGAGGAAGTGGAAACTACACTAACATCCTCCCAAGACCAATCTAGAATTACAACTAAATTGTAAGAAGGACACTACATAATGATAAAGGGAACAATCCAATAAGAGGATATAATCCTAGTAAATCTTTAGGCACCTGATACAGGAGAATCTAAGTATGGAAAGCAAATCTTGATGGACATACAGAAAGAAATCGAAAGAAATGCAGTCTTAGTTGGAGATTTTTACACCCCATTGACTTTAACGGATAGAACTTCCAGGCAGAAAATCAACAAGGAGACAGCAGCCTTAAGTGATACCCTAGATAAAATAGATTTAATTGATATCTTCAGAGTATTCCACAATAAAGCCGAAGAATATACATATATTTTAAATGCACATGGAATGTTTCCTGGGATAGACCACATGTTATGACACAAAACAATCTCTCTATTAATTTAAAACAAAATTAATAAATTTAAAAACACTGAAATCATATCGATCATCTTCTCTCACCACAATGCTATGAAATTAGAAATCAGTCATGAGAATAACACTGAAAAACACATAAAGATATGGAAGCTAAATGACATGTTATTAAACAATGAATGGGTTAACAATGAATCAAGGAAGAAATCAAAAGATACCTTGAAACAGAGGAAAATGAGGACACAACAATCCAAAATCTGCAGGACACAGGGAAAACAATCCTTACAGGGAAATTCAAAGGATTACAACCCTATCTCAAAAAACACAAGAAAAAGCACAAATAAATGATCTGGCTTCACACTTAAAGGAGATAGAAAAAAGAAAAACAAATCTCAAAGTGAGCAGAAGGAAGGAAATAATAAACATTAGAGCAGAAATAAGTGAAATAGAGTCTAAAAAACTGATACAAAAGATTAATGAATCCAAGAGCTGGTTCTTTGAAAAGATAAACAAGATTGACAAACCTTTTGACCAGACTCATCAAGGAAAAAAAGAGAAAGGACCCAAATAAATGAAATCAGAAGTAAAATCAGACATAACAACTGACACCAAAGAAATACAAAGGATTGTAAGAAAATATCGTGAACAATTTTATGCCAATAAACAGGACAAATGGGATGAAATGGATAAATTCCTAGAAACATACAATCTTCCAAAAATAAATCAGGAAGAGTCAGAGAATCCTAATAGACAAATTACACCCAATGAAATTGAAGCAATAATTAAAACACACCCAACAAACAAAGGCCCTGGACCAGGTGGCTTCACAGGTGAATTTTATCAAACATTAAGAGAAGAACTAACACCTCTTCTTCACAAGAACTAACACTATTTCATAAAATTCAAGAGGAAGGAATTCATTTGACGAGGTCAGCATTTTCTAACTCCAAAACCAGATAAAGGCACTACAAAGAAACAAAATTATAGGCCTATATCCCTGATGAACATATATGCTAATATCTTCAACAAAATATTAGCAAACCAAATACAGCAATGCATCAAAAAGATCACACACCATGACAAAGTGGGATCTATTCTGGAAATGCAAGGTTGGTATAATATTTGAAAATCAAAAAATATGATTAACCACATAGACAAAATGAAGGATAAAAACTACGTAATCATTTCAATAGATGCAGAAAAAGCACTTGATAAAAATTCAGCACTCATTTATGGTCAAAACTCTCAGCAAAGTGGGAATAGGGGGAATATACCTAAACATATTAAAGACCATATAGAACAAACCCACTGCCAGTATCATACTTAATGGGTATACACTAAAAGTGTTCCCTTTAAGATCAGAACAAGACAAAGATGCCTGTTTTCACTTCTTTTATTCAACATAGTAACAGAAGTCCTAGCCACAGCAATCAGACAAGAACAAGTAAAAGGCATCCAAATTAGAAAGGAAGAAGTAAAACTGTCTTGATTTGCAGAGTACATGATACCATACATAGAGAACGCCAATGATTCAACCAATAAACTGTTAGACTTGATAAATGAATTCAGCAATTATAACAGGATACAAAATTAATATCCAGAAATTGGTTGCATTTTTATATGCGAATAATGAACTAATAGACAGGGAAGTTAACAAAACAATATCATTCATGATTGCTTCAGAAAAAAATAAAATATCTAGGAATAAATCTAACCAAGGATGTAAAAGACCTTTACTTGGAAAATTATAAGACCCTGTAGAAAGAAATTGAAGAGGATACAACTAAGTGGAAGCACATACCATGTTCATGGATAGGAAGAATTAACATCATTAAAATACTACCCAAAATGATCTTTAGATTCAATGCAATTCCTATCAAGATTCCAAAAGTATATTTTACAGAGCTAGAACAAATATTTCAAAAATTTATATGGAACCATAAAAAGCCCTGCATAGCAACAGGGATCCTGAGAAAGAAGAACAAAATTGGAGGAATCACGCTACCTAATATCAAACTATATTACAAGGCCACAGTAATCAAAACAGCCTGATAGTAGCATGAACAGAGACACATAAATCAATGGAACAGAACAGAGAACCCAGAATTAAACCCACACCTTTATAGTCGATTAATATTTGACAGAGGAAACAAACATATATAATGGGCTAAAAATAGTTTACTTAATAAATGGTGCTGAGAAAATTGGGCAGATATGCACAGAAGAATGAAACTAGGCCATTTTCTTACATGACACAAAAGATCAAATTCAAAATGGATCAAAGATTTAAATGTTAGAACAGAAGCCATAAAAACCCTAGAAGAAAATGGCAACAAAATCTCAGACATTCCTCATAACAATATATTATTGGGTATATCTCCCCAGGCAAGGGAAACAAAAGAAAAAATAAACAAATGGGGCTCCATAAAATTAAAAAGTTTTTGCACAGCAAAGGAAATTATCAGCAAAATAAAAAGACAACCCACAGAATGGGAGAACACAATCGCTGACACATCTGATAAGGCGTTAACATCCAAAATTTATGAAGTACTTACAAAACTCAACACCAAAATGCCCCCCAAAGAACCCAATTAAAAGGGTCAATTAAAAGGACCTGAAGAGACAATTTTCCAAAGACAACATACAAATGATCAATATTCATATGAAAAGATGCTCAGTGTCACTAATCACCAGAGAAATGAAAATTAATACCACAGTGAGATGTCATTTCACACCTGTCAGAATGGCTGTCATCAATAAGTCAATAAACAGTAAAAGTGCTGGCAAAGATGTGGAGAAAGGGTAACCCTTTTGCACTGTTGGTGGGAATGCAGACTGGTGCAGTCACTGTGGAAAGCAGTATGAAGATACTTCAAAAAATAAAAATGGATCTGCGTTTTGAACCAGTGATCCCATTTCTAGGAATGTATCTGAAGGAACCCAAAATACTAATTTGAAAGAACATAAGCACCCCTATGTCCATTGTAGAATTATTTACAATTGCCAAGGTATGGAAGCAGCCCAAGTATCCATCAATAGATGAACAGATAAAACAACTATAGGGAATTCACACATTCAAATTCTATTTAGCTGTAAAAAATAAGAAAAGTTTACCCTTTGCAATGGTGTGGATGGACCTGGAGAAAATTATGTTAAGTGAAATAAGACAGTCAGAGAAAGACAAATACCATATGATTTCACTCATATGTGGATCCTTTTGAACAAACCAAACTAACAAACAATACAAAGACAGACTCATAGATGGAGAGCAGATGTTAGGTAGTGGGTCGGGAGGTTAGGGGTTGGAGGGATTGAACAAAAAAGAAAAAGGACTCATGGACATGAACAACAGTGTGATGATTGTTGGGAGGTGGGGCATATAAGGGGATTGAATGGTAATGGGTGAAAAAATACAATAAAAATTAAATCAAAAGAAAAAAAAAAAAGGAAAGTGACTCCACAGATGAACAATACACTCTGAGTACAGCAAAGCTAGACCATTTATAGACACTGTGAGACTAAGTTACACTCTAGAAGCAATTGTATTCTAGTTATTGCTCACTTGTCTGGAAATGTTTTGAATTATTTAACCACTAAAAATATGGTATTCATTCTTTTGCATTTATATGCAGTCTTCAAATATAAAAGTTTGAGAACTATTACTCTAGAAATTTCAATAATAAAGTGATCCTATCTTTCCATTTGTCAAATTCTGCCTACTTGTTAGCTTTAGAATAGTTTATATTTAAATTAATATTTGTGAGCTCAATTATTTTTAAATATTTCATATAAAAAGAAAATAATAAATATGTGAGCACTAAGTATATTGGTTAAATTTTTGCCTAACATATCAATAATTAAAAACTTGTAGAAAAAATTAATCAAGTATAATTTTAGTATAAAAAAAAGGAAAACAAGAGAGGGAAGATGGCAGCCTAGTAGGTGGAAGGAGAATGAGCTTGCTCTTACCCACGGCTCAGGGTTTCAGCTCATCTTCTTAAAATTAGCCTGAACAATCAATGAAATCTTAGCTGATATGAAGTTCTGAAACCAAGGAGTATACAAGACTCTTTTTACCATCCAGTAAGGAGATGTTGTAAGTTGAAGGGGAAATATCCTATGTGTAGTGCTTGTAGCAGTGGAGAGAACAGCTTTAGAGCTCCTTTCCATCTCGGAGCAGGGGGCACTAGTCCCACACAGGGATCCTCAACTCTAACTGGAAGTGACTTGGGAGGATATATGGCATCTGGGAGACACTGGCTACACACACACAGTGAGCACTACAACATAACTGAAGCATCAACCTGGAGAGTTCCAGATAGGTACTCAATATCCTAAAACAAACAGGTTGCTGTACATGGGTCTGTCAGAGGCACCACAGGCTGCAGACAGCAATGACCATGAGAGACATTCCGCTTTTTGGGCACAGGGTATGTGCAGAGAACCAGACAACGAATCGGTGCTGCAGTGTGGGTACTGCATTGAGAGCTTTTAAAGGGTCACTAAAACATGGCTGGGCAGGGACCACACGCACAGCAGCTTTTCCAGCAAGGAGACTAGATTGAAAGCACAGTTCATTCCCACTGAATCTGGTTGGGCAGGGAGATAAGAGTTGTATAAAAAAGGGTTTGCTGGGCCCTGCCAGCTTGGCTAGCTGAGCCCTGCCAGCTTGGTTAGCAGGCCAGGGGCTGCACAGAACATAGAGTTCTGGACTGTGTCTCCTACAAAGGAAGTAGACTGGGAATTAGATGGGTCAGAGTTGAATGCCAGAAATTCTTTGCAGCCAGGCAGACCCCCACACCTGCAGAGTAAAAACATATGGGAAGAGAAACGTGTACCCACCCCTTCCTGTTGAATGGTTCAGCCAGCCTCAGGAGCCCCATGCTGAGTGCATATCTGCAGGGGAAAGAAAGGAAGATGCCAAAGGGGATCTTTCTGAACTTCTCTCAGCTGCAACAAGACACGCTGGCTCCTCAGGCACTATTCCACAGAAACCAGCTGGGCAGAGAAAGCAGAAATTGGTGCAACAAGGTGTATTCAGGGTCCCACCCAACCTCAGCTCTTATACAGAGCTGCCATCAGCACCAGGCAAGAAAGAGCTGACCCGTTTACACAGATTGGCCCCTCACATAAAACAAACAGCTAACTCATCAGGGACTATACATTACTGAATATAATCTGGGACAGAGCAACATGTGTAGCGTAAGAGCAGAAGAATACATCCACCATCTTCCCTGAATCTGAACAGTGTCTCCCAGGGGAGATTCAGGGATCCCACTTCCCAATTGCACAACAAACCTTATCTGAAACAGATGGGCCAGTGGCAAAGCGAAGACTAACAGCAGGTCCTCAGATAGAGGCAGGTGGACATGGTACCTGTGATGCTTTTGGACGTTGGATGACCTACCCTTGGGCCTTGCGCTGATGAAAAGTGAGCAGGGCAGAGCAGAGAGTCCATCAGAGATGCAGCCAAGCCTTAAGGAGACAGCTACAGATTGTGGATCACTTGCAGCCTTGAGCAGGCTGCCTAGGGCTAGATGGGGATGGCATTTGACATTGACAGACTCGGATCCGGAAGGAGAGGCCAGCAGGCAGACTCTGGACTCTGCGGAGATGAATCCCACCTTGTCCGTTCTTTTTCATAGTTTGAGTTTTTTTTCTTTCACATAGCTTTTTAATATGTTTTCTTTTTCTTCAGTTTTGTTCTTATTAGTTCACTTTTTTTAATTTCAAATCTATATTTTACTTTTCCTTTTTCTTATTCCATTTTGCCTTCTTCCTTCCCTTTCTTGTTATTTTATTCTAATATTTACTTCTGCCCTTTCTTCACCTCATTTCTGTTTCTTACTCATTATTTCTTTTCCATTTATCCCTCAAAATCATTTTTCTTTCCTTTAGTCATCTCATATTTTTTCTTATAATAATCATATTCTCTTTCCACCTTTATTAATCTTTGCTCACTTGTTGATATTGCAGTTATAGTGATTTTTTCTTTCAATTTTCTTCCTATTTGTTCAATTTTTTATTTATTTCAAATCTCATATTTTAGTCTTCCCTTGTCTCTTTCCATTTTGCATTCTTCCTTTCCTTTCTTACTTTCAATTTAAATTTTATTTTTTCCTTTTCTTCACCTTCTTTCTTTCCTTACTCTTGGTGTTCTTTCTCCCTCTATCCTCTCAAAATCATTTTTCTTTCCTTTGGTCATCTCATATTCTTTTTTTTTTCTGTCCTATAATATTTTTATTCTCTTTCCACTTTAGTTGATCTTTGCTAATTTGTCATTGATATTGCTGTGGCAGTGCTTTTTCCTCAATTTTGATCCTGTTTTTTTCACAATACTTTATTATTTCAAACCTTATATTTTACTTTTTTCAGCTCCATTTTGCATTGTTCCCTCCCTTTCGTACTTATGTTTTAGATTTTATTTTCCCTTTCATTGTCTTGTTTCTATTCTCTAATCTTATTATTTCTCCTCCCTCTACCCTCTCAAAATCATTTTTTCCTTTATTATCTGATATTCTTTTTTACCTTTCTTGTAATATTCTTATTCTCTTTCAAACTTTATTAATCTCATTCTGTTGTCGATGACATTGCTGCTGTTGCAGGGGGCATATTTTTGCCTCTGTGGGATTTGCTTTCTGTTGTTTTGTTTTGTTCTGTCAACACCTGCACAACAGCATAGGAGACCAAGGAGACTGCACTGCTGAGTCCCACAGGACTCATACTGCAGAAGGCCAACCCACAAAGACAGGGGGTCAAAGCAGATCACTCTAATATATAGAAACAAACTGAGTCACCTAAAATGGGGAGACAGAGAAACAACCTGGGAATATGAGGGATACCCAGAAAAAGAGCTATATGAAATTAAGACAAGCAGTTTATTACACAGAGAGATCAAAATAATAGTGATAAGGATGCTCAAGGAACTTAATGAGAACTACAAAGAAATTTATGGGAGCTACCAGGAGCTTAGTGATAACTGCATCAACATGGAAGAAGACATGGAAGTTAGAAGTAAGAACCCGGTGGAAATGAGGAATAAAATATATGAAATGAAGAATACACTAGAAGGAATTAAAAACAGGCTAAATGAAGCAGATGATCACATCAGCAAGTTGGAAGACAAGGTAGGAAAAAACACCCAGTAAGAGCAAGAAAATGAAAAAAGACTCAAAAAGAATGAAGACAGTTTAAGGGAGCTTTGCGATGACATGAAACCTACCAATATTCATACCATAGATATACCAGAAGGAGAAAAGGAACAAGGGACAGAAAACCTGTTTGAAAAAATGGCAGAAAACTTCCCCAACTTGGTGAGGATAAAAATCATGCAAGTTCAGGAAATAGAGAGGGTCCTTGTAAAGATGAACCCAAAGAGGCCCACTCCAAGACACAACACAATAAAAATGGTAAAATTGAAAGGCAAAGAGGGAATCTTAAAGGCAGCAAGAGATAAGCCATGAATGACATAAGGTTATCAGCTGATTTCTCCATAGACACACTACAAGCCAAAAGGGACTGACATGAAATATTCCAAGTAATTAAAACAAGGACCTACAACCAAGACTACTCTATCCAGCAAGACTCTCATTTAAAATGGAAGGATAAATAAAGAGCTTCCCAGACAAACACACAAAGAAAAAAAGGTTAAAAGAACACAGTTTCACCATATCAGCATTGCAAGACATGCTAAAGGGACGGCTTTAGAAAGAAGAAGAAATATATAGAGAGAAGGACATAAGTACAGAGGAAAAAATGGCTATCAATAAACATCTACCAATAATAACCATAAATATAAATAGATTAAATGTCCCAATCAAAAGACATAGGGTAGCTGAATGGATAAAAAAAGACTACCCACATATATGCTGTCTACAATAGTCCCACCTCAGAACAAAAGGTTGAAAGAAATGGAAAAAAAATTCCATGGAAATGGGCATAAAAAAACCTGGGGTAGAAATTCTTATATTAATGAAATAGGCTTCAAAACAAAGACTGTAACAAGAGACAAAGGTCACTACATAATACTTAAAGTTTCAGTCTAACAAGAGGCTATATTTTCCTTGTAGACATATATGTACCCAATATAGGTGCACGTAGATATATATAAAAAAATATCCTGGAGGACACTAAGAGAGAGAATAACAGCAATATAATCATTGTAGGGGATTTTAAGACTCCACTGTCAACAACTGATAGACCTTCCCCCCAAAAAAAACTCAACAAGGATACAGTTGTATTAAATGGTACTCTAGATCAAATGACTTAACTGATATTTACAGAACATTTCATCCCAAAGAAGCAAAATTTACATTCTTTTCAAATGTACACAGATCATTTTCAAAGACAGACCACATGGTAGGACACAAAACAAACCTTAACAAATTCAAGAAAATTGAGATCATATTAAGCATTTTCTTGAATCACAATGGCTTGTAACTAGAAAACAATCTCAAGGGAAAAAAACAACAACAAAAAAAACAAACTCAAAGACATTTGAATACATGGAGGCTGAATAACATGTTATTAAATAATGAATGAGATAACAATGAGATCAAGGATTTAATCAAAAAGTACCTAGAAACAAATAAAAATGAACACACAATAATCCAAAACCTATGGGACATAGTGAAGGCAGTACTGGAGGGAAGCTCATAGCAATACAGGCCTACTTAAAGGAAATAGAAAAATCTCAAACAAACAACCTAACCCTGTATCTACGAGAACTAGAGGAACAAACACAAAGCTCAAAGTGAGTACAAGGAAGGAAATAATCATGATCAGAGCAGAATTAATTGACATAGAGGTTAAAAAAAAAATTTAAAAATTAATGAATCCAGGAGCTTGGTTCTTTGAAAAGATAAACAAAACTGACAAACCTTTAACAAGACTTATCAAGTAAAAAAGAGAGAGGACCTAAATAAATAATATTGGAAATAAAAGATAAGTAACAACTGATACCACAGACACAGAGGATTGTAAGAAATTACTATGAACAACTATATGCCAAGAAATTGGATAACCCGAGTAAATGGATACATTTTAGAAACATGCGATCTTTCAAAATTGAATCAGGAAGAAGCAGAAAACCTGTATAAGCTGATAATAACTAGAAATATTGAATCAGTAATGAAAAAACTCCTGACACACAAAAGCCATACATGAGATGGCTTCACAGGTGCATTATACCAAACTTTCAAAGAAATAACTCTTATTGGTCTCAAGCTATTCCAAAATATTCAAGAAGAGGAAAGACTTGCAAACTCCTTCTATGAGGCCAGTATTATCCTAATTCCAAAACTGGGTAAAGACACAACAAAGATACAAAATTAGGCCATTACTACAGGAAAAGTTCCCGCAGAGCTCAGTGCAAAATGTGTGACTTCACCGAGGACCAGACGGCAGAGTTCAAGGAGGCCTTCCAACTGTTTGACCAAATAGGAGATTGGCAAGATCCTGTACATTCAGTGTGGAGACATGATGAGGGCCCTAGGCCAGAACCCGACCAACATTGAGGTGCTCAGAGTCTCGGGGAACCCCAAGAGTGATGAGATGAATGTGAAAGTGTTGGACTGTGAGCACTTCCTGACCACACTGCAGACTGTGGCCAAAAACAAGGACCAGGGTACTGATTAGGAACATGTTGAAGGTCTTAGGACATTTGACAAGAAACAGAATGGCACCGTAATAGGTGCTGAAATCCAGCCTGTTCTCACACTGAGTGAGAAGATGACAGAGGAAGAAGTAGAGATGCTGGTGGCAGGGCACAAAGATAGCAATGGTTGTATCAATGATGAAGAGCTTATCCTCATGGTTCTTAATGCAGAAGATGTTCTTAGACCCTTGTGCCTTCCCTGGTGTGAAACTGTGTATCTGTCCCTGAAAGATTCCTAGGTTCTCATGTCTCAGCACTTTTCCCAGCTTGTATTTCTTGGATGATGTTTGCCATCAGCATTCCCCTAATAAAATTGCTCTCTGTGAAGAGAGAGAGAGAGAGAGAGAGAGAGAGAGAGAGAGAACAAAGGAAGGAAGGAAGGAAGGAAGGAAGGAAGGAAGGAAGGAAGGAAGGAAGGAAGGAAGGAAGGAAATTATAGGCCAATATTTCTGATGAATATAGATGCTGAAATCCTCACCAAAATATTAGCAACCCTTGAAAAAGATCATACATCATGAGCAAGTGGGATTTATTCCAGTGAAGTGAGGATGGTACAAAATCTGCAAATCAGTAAACATAATACATCATATAAACAAAATGAAGGACGAAAATTACGTGATCATATCAATAGATGTGGAAAAAGCATTTCATAAAACCCAGCACCCATTTATGATAAAAATACTCAGCAAAATGGGAATAGAGAGAGCATACCTGAACATAATAAACTCAGTATATGATAAACCTACTGCCAACATCATACTAAATAGGCAAAAACTAAAAGTGTGTCCCTTAAGATTGGGAACAAGACAAAAGCATTAGTTTTATCACTCTTATTCTATAAGTACTAGAATTTCTAGTCATAACAATCAGACAAGGAGAAGTAATCAAAGGCATCCAAACTGAAAAGAGGAAGAGTATTTGTCATTATTCACAGATGATATGATAGTGTACCTAGAAAACCCTATAGACTTCACCAAAGATACTACTTGACCTAATAGGTGAGTCTGGTGAAGTACTGGGATACAAAGGTAATATTCAGAAATCAATGGCATTTTTGTAAACCAAAAATGAATTATTAGAAAAGCAAACTAAGAAAAAAATTGCATTTACCACAGCGACAACAATAACAAAGTGATAAAGTACCTAAGAATAAATTTAACCAAGGAGGTTAAAGACCTGTGCTCAGAAAACTATAGGTCACTGGAAAAGAAATTGGAGAAGATACGAATAAATAGAAACATATACATTTTCATGGATTGGAAGAATTAACATCATTAAAATGTCCTTACTAACCAAAGCAATCTGTAGAGTCAATGCAATTCCTATTAAAATACCAATGGTATACACAGATCTGGAACAAATATTCTAAAAATTTATGTGGAACCAAAAAGACCCCAAATAACCTCAGCAATCTTAAGAAGGCAGAAAAAATTTGGAGGGATCACAATATCTGATATCAAACTATACTACAAGGCTACTGTAATCAAAACAGTCTAGCACTGGCATAAGAACAAACACACAGACCAATGGAACAGAATAGAGAGCTCAGAAATAAGCTCACATTTCTGTGATCTTATATATTTGATAAAAGAAGTGAGAACATACAATATTTGATAAAAGAAGTGAGAGTATACAGCAGAATAAAATGCTATCTTCAATAAATGGCATTTGGAGAATTGTACTGGTATATGCAAAAAAAAAAAAAAGAAAAGAAAAAGATCTAGACCACCATCTTACACTATACACTGATATAAACTCAAAATATATAAAAATACTTAAATACAAACACATGCATTCTAGTCCACTCTCCGTGGCTGCTAGGTTACATCCATATCAAGGAATCCATTCTCATTATATTAACAATGGTTGAGCTTCTCCTGGACAGACCTTATATACACTATTGTATATATACAAGTTCTATACATAAAATTATATTGTCATATATTTATGTATATATAATAAATTATATCATATTTATATACTAAAATTATGAATAATTGCACAGTAATTACACAGTATATTTATCTTTTGAATAATGAATGATACAGAAATTATTTAGTACCTGATCAACTATAACTTCTAGGTTTATAGTAATCAATTATGGTTTGTCTTATGACAGCCAGGAGTAGTAACCTTAAGCTTGTGATGAATAATGATATGAAACTGTAGATACAGTGAAGTGTATTTGACAACTCAGAATTTTTCCATAATCAGCTTACAGTACAAAACAAATACCCATATTAAATAATGGCAGGTAAGAAAATGTAATAATGTTGATGAAAGGTCCCTCAAATTTATACTTTTTTCTCTCTCTTTGAGCAAAGATGCAGTTAGAAACATATACTCAGTTTTGAGATTAACAGTGTAATAAAAATGAAATTCGATGAATATTATTTTTCCTAGCATAAGGTAAATTCAATGCAATTGCTTTTGCATCTTACAGAATGAAGTTTCAATGCTAAATCTGACAATCTGAAATTTGTCCAGCCAATGGCTTAACCTGTAAGCCTCAGCGACCCTTAAATGTAAGATGAAAATAATTATGCCATTAACTTTATACATTGGCATGATCATTGACTTACAGAATGAAAATTACCTGGATCAGAGAATAAAACATAGTAATAAGCTTTGGTATTGATTTTATTCTTGTTAATTAGACTTCAGCAATATGAAAGTACTGAAATTTGTCAAACTGTAAAAACCAGTGTATGATTCACCAGCCTCCTACCTCTTCCTCAACCCAATGGCTATTGTAATTACGGTAGAATGTGGGGATAAGAACTCTGACTTACTGAGCTCCTGAGTAAACAACCCGAACAAAGCTCCAGCTAGCACTGGACACATAGAACAAGACAAAATCAAACTTTTATTCTATCATACCACTAAGATTCAGGATTTGTGTTTTTCCTACAGCATTACCTGGGCCAAACAGGCCCAAAGGAAGAGAAATGCTATTTAAAGAGTTAGTACTAAAATCTTTGGCCATAGCTATGGTATAGTTTCAAGAAATCCTAAGTAGTGCTGCAAGAAGAGGATGACTGAAAAGAATGTTTCATAAATATAAAATAAAATAAAGTAAAATAAAATAAAATAAAAGTAAAATAATAAAAATTTGTGGGCTAAGTATCAAGATGAGTCAAAGAAAACACTAAAATATTATTTTAAACCAATAAGAGATGAGGAAGTGATTAATGAAAAGGCAGTGATGAGGTAGAATTTTTAGGTCGAAGATAATTTATATTTTGAGTATAACATTGTCATTGAGTTCATTAAGGGATTAAGGGGCTGAAGGAAGCACAAAAATAGAACAATCTTTCCATATTAGGTACTTGAAAGATGCCCAGATTTAGAGTGTCTAACACTTAAAAGACAAATGTTTTATAACAGGCAATAGTAAATAAAACTATAAATTAATTTTACTTTCCCATATGATTGTGATTATATTTTAATCTCTTGGTTATTAATTAAATTCTAATGAATTAGTTAATTATATATAAAGATCAAATTCAGCATTCTGTTTTCACATTATTAAAGTAATGGCAAAGTTAGAAATTGAATTTAAATGACATATAAGGCCAAGAGAATTTTATCATCATTTTATTTCTAAATTTCTGCCATCTTATGATTGTATTTCCTTACTGTGAAATTACAAGCATGTAATTTGTGTTAAAGATGCATTTACATTACTCATTTTAATTTCAATTGATAAATATCTATAATAACATAAAGTTCATATTGCTTACATTTTATTTCAGTACCCATTAATAATCACTTTTTTCATAACTGGAAAAATATTATATTCCAGTTTTTTAGTATAACATAATTAATTATGGGACAAATGGAAATGCAAGATAGCCAATCCCTTTTTGCATAGACTTTATAACACACTAGGAAAGATAAAGAGCATATTTACACAAATATTACCATATACATAAAGCCACTTAGCAAATAGAAAGTGCAATGATTAATAATAGTTAATTGCAAAGAAAAGAGTGCATAAATAAACAAGTAGAGTTAACTGGATGAAGCTGAGAGATTTTCTAAGAATAGGATTTTGGTTGGATCTTAACTAAAGTATTTATTTTTACTGGAACATGTCATATATACACATACATGTATAACATATCAGGAGACTTTGGAGGGACTATACAACTCATTGTATAAGTCTCTCTCACCAGCATATCTTAACAATTACACAGAAAATTTGTCACAATACTTTTTTTCCATATAGTATAGATTCTTTCTTCTCTTCTTACTGGGCTACCAAACTTGAGGTCATGGGCTGTTCATAATAATTGTATATCACTTAAACCAAAGCAATTAATGATGTAAATTTAAGAGACCATTTTGATTACCACAGAAAAAATAGGTCTAGTGTGGAACCATTCCAAATAAGAAACCAAATACTTGGATGACATATGTGCAGAGATTTTGACAGGAGCCATTAAGGTAGTACTACTCATTTTGAGTTCATTGCTAATTGTTACAAAATATTTTTTTCACCATGTGCAAATGGTTCCCAAATGGAAAGAATCTATTGTGAAGGGAACTGATATTCCAAAGTATCATGATAAAATCTTTTTACCTGCTTAAATAGATTGCATTTGGGATAGAGGAAAACAGTAAATTCCTTTAAATTTTTTCACTGAATACAGAAGAAAGAAACAGAGCAAAATAGAAAAGCAGGTGTAATAACAACAAAAAAAGACAAATGCTATATGATCTCACCTATAAGTGGAACCTAATCAACAAAGCCAACAAGCAAGCAAACTATAACCAGCAACATTGAAATAAAAAAACTGACAGTAACCAGAGAGGTGAGGGGCAGGGAATACAAGGGAATAAAGGGGAAGGATGGTCAAGGAACATGTATAAACGTCCCATGGACAAAGCCAAAGTGGGATTGAGGGTGGGAAGTAAGGCTGGGAGGGGCGGAGGACAGTGGTGGGGGAAAAATGGAGACAACTGTACTTGAACAACAAATAAATAAATAAATACATAATAAAAAAATAAAAATAAACAGTAATCTTAGAAAAGCCTATGTTTCTCAATACATTATTATTATTATCATCATTATTATTATTATTATATTATATATAGGAGTATAGACATTTGCAGTATGCTCTATTTGTTGAGTAGTAATTTAAAGTCTCAAAAGGAACAAAGGTATTTTGCAAATTTACATGTATTTCTTCAGGGACCTCTCTAACCACCACAAAATTTGCTGTTATTTGTCACCCCTAGATAGTTACAAATGAAAATGCAAAATAATTTTAAAAGGCATTTAAAAGATGGTGAGAAACAATAACAGTGATAGTTACTACACAGAGAAGTTAAGTAGGCAAAGCACAGCCATCCGAGAATTAGAATTAGAATATGTTACACTTTGTGTGCTCAGCGGTTAGGCTTCTTGACTTCAGATGAAGCTTTTGGCTTGATTTAGCTCCTCGGGCACAGACAAAACAAATGGCAAGTAAAACATTAATTGTGCACTATATGGTAGAGATGAAAAATGTACTTCACAAAAAGATAAGTTACAATCTGTGTTACATTATGAAAACCAGTTTAGGTGACAACTGTTTTATTTATTACATCATTCATCCATTCATCCATTCCCTGATGTGACAAATATTATCAGGGATCTCTTGTATACCTAAGTTAGGTGGGAGAGGAATGCAGTGGTGAAAATTAACATGTTTCTCTCTGTTTTTAAAAATGTTTGCTAGCTTAAGAGAAACTACAGGAAGCATCTTAGACCCTAAGGTAACTTGATACAAGAAGCATCCAAGGTTCCACTTAGAGATGGTCTGAGACAGATGAGACAATAAGATTTTATTTTGATTGTGTTATGTCCCTACACTGTTCCCCCAGGAAAAGCTTCTGTTTCATCAGAAAAATACATACTTACCTATTAATTACTAATGTGAGGAAACAAAGTTCTTACTTATCAAATAGTATTTTGTTTCATTAAATATTTAATATAAACACACAGAATGTGGAAGGCCTGGTAATAGCACCCACTGTGGTTACACATCCTTAAAAGAACTCAGAGCAACCTGGAGATGAAGCAGAAATAACAGACTAGAAATTCAGAAGTGGCAGTAGAAAGCCTAGATTTCTCTCACTGATAAACTTATTTTTAAGAAAAATAATTATATAACATATATTATATATATATAAAATAACCATATATAACTACCTGTAACTATATAACTATATAAAAACTATATAACTATATATAACTATGTAACTATATACAACTATTGAACATTGGGTAGCTACATTGTGAGTTTGCAGCTGAAAGAGATGCATGAAACTAAAAGTCCTGTGAACATTTAACCCCTTTGCTGTCTCATGAAAAACCATGCTTATAAATTTAGGATATAAAGTAGATTCTTTTAAAAGTTTAAGACTTCAGAGATTATTTCTTCAGACTTCTTTATTCTTTTCAATTGTTATTGTCTTCATATATTATTGGACTCTAAATCTTATGTTAAGGTATTTCAGGTTTTCATAACTTGATAATGCCTCTGAATCTCTACTGGAAATTTATGTGTGCCCTTTAGCTGAAAATCCTGAGAAACTATTTATCACTGCACTTGACCACAAGATGCTGATGAAGCTCTAAGAAAGTTCACCTCCATTTTGTTAGTCAATATCGTAGTTCCTTTGGTTCATCACAGTCCATGGAGTCTTTAAGAGAAACGTACCCTGATTCTTTTCTAGTTCAGTTTATGAGCTGCCCTCAGCAGCACTCGAAGAGAAGGGAAAATGTGTCAGCATCTTCACCGACTGAGGTATCATATGGGCTCCTCTCTTAATTTATGAATGCTTTCCTCTCTATTCTGTAAGTACTAATTGACTGGTTGCTTTATTAATAATTCATCCCGATGCTCTTTTCTTTGTCTCCCTTCCCCTCCTCCTTATTCTTCTTCTTTTATTCTTGGTGCTCTTTATACTTCTGAGCAAATTGGAAGGGCATGTATAAAATTTGCAAATATTCAATTTTCCCAACAATGGAAATAAGAGTTGTCAGAGAGGTTATAAGGAGAACAAATGAACACTGCATTAGGTATTGCAAAGGGAATTTTTCTCCCTTTTCTTATAAACTTTAGTCCAAAAAATTCTTGCTGAAATTACTGAATCTTCTAAAATAAAACTAAAACCGTATAAAGAACAAAAGTTTTTTTTAAAAGGGCCACCAGGTGAAGCCTATCTGAGAAATAAACTTCTCTTATACTACTTGATACTAAAACAAATAAAAAAATATTGGCTACCACAAATAAAATTTAAAAATGACATTGTTAGGTTCTGGATGCTGTTTAATTGACCAAGATCAATGCAGATTGAAAAGCTATATTACCACTCAATATTGCTATTCTTTAACTTCAGATATATTTAAAGCAAAATTTAAAAGCTGTTGTTTGCTTATTGTTGATAGTTTCTACTGTTGTTATTTTGTTATTGCCTTTATTTGACTAGGGTGATGGTCCTCATTAAACCCTCAGATTTTTAAGAGTTACATTTAAATCCCATTTTACTCAGACTATACTTAGAGAGTGCTATTTATCCCTCTGCTCCTAAATACTATTGCAGAGAAAATGAAAAGAGCAGCTGAATTCCATGGCGAGGTAAATGGTTCTATAAAAGTATGTTTCAAGAGAATCCTGATAGGATGTTTAAAATAGAGACTACTTTTAGTTCTATGTGTGGTATCTATATAACATCTTTTTCTGACTATTCTATATTTCTGAACAAATGTATTTGTTCTTAAAAAGACAAATGCAATATAAATTGCTTTATAAATTTAATTTACATGTTGGAATCAGAACTCCAAATATTATAATATCACAATTTTTCCTGATATTAAAATAATTTTATTTCTTCCTTAAAGGAAAAATAGTAGCTTTAAAAGTTCAATAAGAAACTTTAGTTCAAGATAATGGTGTGAAAAATTATCCTTAAAATCGTTTCCTCACTAAAATTCCACTGAAATTACAGTAAATATTTATAAAATTGAATGAAGAAAAATCCAGGAAAAAAAAAACCCTGAAAATATTGTAAAACCATTTTGTTAATCTGTTTGAGCTGCTATAACACAATTACTACAGTCTGAGTAGTTTATAAACAGTAAATATTTATTTCTCCCAGTTTTAGAAGTTGAGAAGTCTAAAATCATGATACCTGCTGATTTGTTGTATAGTGAGGGCCCAGTGCCTGCACTGCTGTCTTTTCTCTATAACCTTATACACTGGAAGGGAGAGATCTCTCTAGATGTCTCTTATAAGAACACTAAACCCATTATGAGAACCCAGCCCTAATGATCTAATCGCTTCCCCAAAGCCTGACTTCCCAATACTATCATATATATATATATATGATAGTATATATATATGATATATTATGATAGTATATATATATGTATATTACTGTGTGTGTGTGTGTGTGTGTATACACCCCACAAATTATATTATCTATATCTCACAAATTCCATTTATACCTGAAACCCGTTTCAGTGTCCAGGCAGCACATGATTGTCTTACACCATCTGTAGGTTAACCTTGCAGCCCACCAGCTCCCTGATATTGTTGACATCATATTTAATCATCGTTGGATGCTCCAGGGAGAGGCTCCAGGTAATGGCTGACAGGTTCATGCAGAGCCCTACCAGTAGCAGCCTGTCTGGGGAGAAAAGTCCAGAGTTCCTGACCTCCACCCACTTCTTCAGGCCTTGGTGGTAGCTGAACACCTCCATGCTGGGCTCTGTGTAGGGACTATAGGCTGTCTTGAAGTGAGTTGGGTGTTACCCAGCTTGGTTAAGAACTCTCGAATGATGTGAATGACACCCATTAGATGGCTCAGGGTGAGGCTGTAGTCAGCCACCCACTGGTGCTACCAGGACCAGACATTCAGTCCTGTCTTGTGCTGAGAACTGGGTCAGGCACATGGTTTCCAAGGTCTTGCACCAGAACACACAAGTAAATGGAGAAATACTTGACAAGCGGGGTCACCACTGGGCCAGGCTGTGAAGGGCGCTGGCCCTGGCAGATGTGGCATGAGCACATAGCAGGATTTTCCTGCCTCATGCACCTTCCTGTTGCACTAGTTTTCCTGTGAGCCATAGCCTCCCCTGGAGTAGCTGTGCTTGAGTGGTTGGGCAGAATTCATTGGGGGCTTCAAGGCCTTGGCTCGTTCACACAGAAAGAGGGTGCCATACTGGCCATATGCTTGGTGCTTCTTGTCCTGAAAGAGAAGGAGGGTCAAAGTTCCAGAAAAATGCTTTCTAGGAAGATGTCTGTGAGGGTCGTGGTGAGCACCAGAAGGATCTGCCAGAAATGGGTGCAGACCTGTGCTTGACTCTGTTGAGGCACTGTCAGGTAGGATGCTGTGGGTGGAGAAGTTTTAGGGCTTGATGTCCTACTTACGAGCCACTGGAAGTTATCTGTGGGCTCAGATCCTGCCTCCTGCTTGAAGATGTTGGTGTTGAAGGTCCTGCCTTTGCTCACCCGGCAAGTCTGCCCCCTGGCAGGCTTCAGTCAGCAGCTTCCTGTTCCTGAGCTTGCCCCTCTCCTTCTCACCCAGCTTCTCAGTGGCTCTCCTCAGGCCAGCTGGACCCTCCATGCTGTCCACCACTCTGAACTTTTGTCTGTGAGGAACCATTTGTTGAACAAGGCCTCCCTGGCCCACTTTACCTCCGGGTAGTCCCATGAGCTCGCTCTGGCCAGCTCCTCCAAGGGACAGTGCACAACTCTTGGGCCTAATGGCTACCCTCCCGGGCAATCTCCTAATGCGTGGCTGTAAGCTCCCACCACCTGCTTGAAATAAGAAATATTTTGTGTCGTATGGTTGCTTGTGAAGTTGGCGGACATGGTTAGACACTCGCTCCCCTGGGGGTGCGATGTCACAGTAGTTTTCAGAGAGTTGGGGAACCACTGGACAAAATAGTTGTTCTTCATGTTCGGATGTTAAGCATCTGCTCATTCACCTACTTCATGGACATGCGGCTCCTGAGCATGACAGCCATGGTCTATTAGTGGGGAAATAAAAAGATAAAATGATGGACACGTTTCACTGTTAAATTAACAGCAATGTACCAAAGTTAGTTTTGTTCTTCTGTTGCACGTGTACTATACCAAGGTTAGTTTTTTAGTTTTGATGATTGTCCTATATTATGTAAGATCAATATTCAAAAGGGAAAACTGGGTGAAGGATATAGGGAAATGGTCTGTATTATTTTTGCAACTCTCCTATAAGTCCAAAATCATAAAATTGTTATTTTATAATTTTTAAAGTTTTGTTTGGTGACATTGAAAAAAATTTCCTGCATCAAGAGAAAAAACAATATGAAAAACATGACAGAAAACTGGTAGATATAAAATATCAATCCAAGTACAACCAATATTCAGAATGAGTAAAAACAGGAAAGTAATGAAGGCAATAGTATTACAAACAAATTATCAGAACTAAGAAACTATATACACTGTTAGATTAAATGTATCCACTAACTGACTTACAAAATAAATGTTATAATTCCTTTCCTTATCATTGTCAATGGATTTTCAAGTCCCTTAAACAAAGATTGCATAGCTTCGAAAAATAAAGGAAGACAAAGAATAACAACAGCAGAAATAGTCAATGCCAGGTTTCTCATTGAAATGATTGAGTCGTATACCACAAAGCAGAAACTTCCCCAGCACTTTGAAATTAATTTTGAAGCCATAATTATATAATTTGCAAAAAATTAAAATCAAAAAGCAAAAAAAAAAGAAGAATAATTCAAGGTCTTGGGATGTGTCATTTCCAGAAAAGAGATTACTTGAACATATGGTCCAGAAAAACAAAAAAGAAAACAAGAAAATGAAGAAAGAAGAACGTGAATTCCACTAAAAACATTCCAAGAATAGACAGTCAAACCCTCTATAAAGTAATCAGTGTTATATAGAACATTAACAAAGTACTGTAATAAAGAATCTACATAATGCCATGATATTACAAGAAAAACAGGAAAAACAAAAGCTGTAGAAAAATTATATTCCAAGTCGAATCAAAATAAAAAAATTAACTTTAGTTTTAGTTCAAGAAATTTTAATGTTTATTAATACAAATAAAGAGGGCAAGAGGAAACCTGGAGGAGGTTGATGTGTTTATGGTATTGATTGTGGTGATAATTTGACAAGGGTAAACTTACCTCCAAACTTACCAAGTTTTATACATTAAATATGTACAGGTTTTTGTACGTTGATCATACCTCAATAAAGTGGTTTTAAAAAAAGCAAAATGTTAAACCTAAAGAGAGATTGCTCTTTTTAAAAATTTCGCAGTTTTTGTGTCAACATTAGATTTCCTTATGCTTATGTTTTCTCCATACTTGATCTTTATTTGTACTCTTTCCAGTTATGTAACAAAAAATGTTCACGTGAGCAATGTAAATGTTCTTTATTGATTTCAGAATAAAATTAGTTAGAATAAAATTGTGACAAAACATGAGTACTTCATTTTTATTAAAGGACAAACTATAAATTTGGTAAACATTATGAGTGGAATTTTAATGGTCTGAGTATCTTATGTTGGCAGGTAGATTTGGGGAGAATTTGAGTAAGTAAATGTAGGGATATTTGTGTGTGTGTGTGTGTGTGTTTTGTTTTGTTTTTTGTCTTTTTAGTTTTCCATATGAGGATCGTCTTTCTTCATTTAGAGAGATAAGAAATAGAAATGTACATGTTTTACATAAAATTAGAGGACAAATATATGTTGACAAAAACAAACAACAAAGTGGTCAGGGGGAGGTTGGGAGAAGTGTGGGAAATTAAGAAGCCAAAGAACCGGTGTATGCAGCCCACGGACATGGAATAAGAGTTGTGAGGATAATGGGATGGGGTGCAGGGCAGAGGGGATATAGGGGGGAAAAATGGGACAACTGTAATAGCATACTCAATAAAACATACCAAAAAAAAAACAACCTAAAAGTAACTTAACAAAAGGGTGGGAAAGGTTAAAAAAATAATGCTTTAGGACAAAATTCCTGAAATTTCAGAAAAAGGAAATAAATAGATATATTTCAAAGTTGATAAATCAAGAAGAAAAATAAACCAATGTTTTATAGGATTTAATTGGATATGATCAGAAGAACTAAAATGGAGACTGTTAACTATTGTTAAATCAGGGTATTTTAAAGGAAGTGGGCATGAGTCATTTAATTTTGAGTCCATACTATAGTTTAATGGTTTAATTTTTTTCTTTTTTTAACATGTGCATTAATTATTTTACATATAACATTTTACTATGACATTTTATGCTATAACTTCAAATTTTTCTTAGGATGAATTATATAACAGAAAATATAATTCCCATGTAGCTTGCCATTTATTTTAAATCTGCTTAAGCTATGATATTCTTTTGAAAAAATGATATTGACAGGAATGGCTATAGAATATATGAAAACAATGGTATAAATATAGGAAAATATAGATCAATAGAAAAGTTAAAGATTAAATGGGGTATGTTCATAAAATTTTGAATATATTATTTGACAAAAGTGTTGTTAATCTTCAGAATGGCAGTTTTTATATAGCACTAAATACATTTTCCAAATCATTTTGCTATAAATTTAACCACTGTAACTAATTTAATTTAATTTATAATGCTAAAAGACAAAGATGTGAATTCGGATTTTTCACCAGCAACATAAGTGAAAAGTAATACATTAAATTTGATGTTTTAATTAAATACTTAAAACTGAATATCTTTTTAAAAAATAATCAAAAACTACTGAAATATACATCATTCACTAACTCTTTGGGCTAGTAGGCACATTGTAGTAAAAACTCATAATAAAAACTCTTACTTTTTGGCATGCGACTCACTTAAAAGAGTGAAAAATTATGACATTGTTCTAAGTCTGCTCATGCTAAAGAAGTCCAGTCTAAAACTAGAAAACAAAGATATTTTATAATGTTTTTACTAATCCCACACATATTTGTTTGATAGACTCTGTTGTCAGTCTTGCCAATTTTGGAAAATGATTTAGAAATTGGACAGACTCTTTGAGGAGCAGTAGCTATCTAGGGCATAAACACACACACACACCCCTAATTTTTACCATACTTGTAAAGCTCGGTAAGACAAAGCTTCCTGATGTAATTTTTATAAAATTGAGTAGACAAATACACATGATTTTTATTCATTAAATATATACAAACTTGTTCATGCCATTGTGATAAATATTTCATGTTCACCTCTGCATGAGACCTGAATTCGATAAACTAAAGCTAAGCAGATCACAGTGAGCAGAGCAAGGGTAAGATACAAACAAAATTTGATGGGGATACTTTGTTTCCAAATATTCCTTGGTGAATAATCATAAAAGCAGATGGTAGACTGCATTCACAAAGAACTGGATTTTTTTTAGTAAAGGATTTTACAATGAGTCAAACTATTATTCTTCCTATAAATGAAGAGATGAGTTCATGTCTCTTTTTTTGTTTTTAACTTATTGAGGTGGCATTGGTTAATAAGATCATACAGATTACAAGTGTACATTCCTATGACACATGATCTGTATAGAGTTCACATCTCTGATATATGATAAAGCATATCATATTAAATTAGACTCACTTTTTTGTTTCTTTAGTTAATCATTGTTTAGAGCTTAATGTTCAGAGCTACATTCTGTCCTAAATGCTGACTATATAACTAGTGAACCAAACTCTGACAGACTCTTTAACTTAGTGTGGGTAACAAAACAAACAGATAAATTAATTACAGGTAATGAGATAAACGCATAATGATATATTTCATAAATACTATGAAGAAAACAGTCTGCTGAAATAGTGAATAATAATGGTGAGTGTGTAGACTGGTGGTCAAGTAAGGCTTTTCTGAGGAAGTGATATTTAATTTGAATCATAAAAAATGGAGTCAACCTTGTAATATAAAGAAATGAGGGGATTGAGGTGAGTAGGAAATGAATCTTAGGTAGAGGGACAACATATGTAAAAGCTCTGCAGTAGGAAATTTATTGACATTTTTTTTGCAATAAAAAAGCTGAGGGCAAGAAAATACAGCTTTGTATATTTAAATGAAATATATGAGCAGTTGTGTAGAGTGTGTTCACATTATAAATATTGAGAACAAATATAGTGTGTTTCAATTAAGATTTTCCTGACTTTAAAATTCCTAGTGTATTTTTTTACTTTGAATATACCTAACCACACCACTATTTCTCTTTATTATTCTCTCTTAATCATGGAGTGCATCTGATTCTTTTTAAAAAATATATCGGGGTGACATTGGTTAATAAAGTTATATGTTTCAGGTGTACAATTCTATAATTATCTGCATATTGCATTGTGAGTTCAGCACCCTGTCAAGTCTCCTTCCATCATCATTTATATCCCCTTTACTCTCTTCTAATCCTCCACCCCCCTTTCCTTCTGGTAATCACCATATTGTTGTTTTTGTCAACAAGTTTTGCTTTGTTTCATTTTGTTTTTGATGAAACCCTTCACCTTATATCTGATTCTTGTAACTGCCATCTATCTTATAACAATAGGAATACCAGGAATATTTAATTTTATTTAGACATATTTTAAATGTGTTCTACATGCCTTTGCCAGGACATTGGTATATTTACAGAGTAATTATTTGGTTTCTAATACTTAACAAAATTCCACTGATGTATTGGAAGTGTGGTGCGGAAAAGTCTTCAAGAACTAAAATGAATGGGTGAACCGAAGAACAAAATGGTGGATTGACTGCTTCTTTAGGTGTTACCTCTGTGAAATTTAATGGAGGCTAGTCATTCTTCAGGGCGTTAGGGACTTTCCTTGTGCTTCATCCAAGGAAGTGAGAGACTAGGCATGTAGATGAGATGTAAAAATCGGCAGACACTTATATCGGGAAATATTGCAGATTAGGCAAAATTTTACTATTGAAAATAGGGATAATGGATGAATAATTTTTTGTTTAAATTTATAAGAAATTATGCAAGAAACAAAGAGACCAAAATCTAAGTTAAGTCTGCAAACCTGTATGATAAATCCTTTAAAACTTCATATACCCTGGGGAGATTAGCAGCTATCAATAACCATAAGCCACGTGAAGAGCCCTACCCAAAGCTTAAGTTTACAGTTCTGCAGTTGGGACTGAGAAGTTTTTGTGAAGCCAAAAGGATCAGAGACCACACTTCCAGGAGATGGGACATGCCTGAGCGGTGGATAAAAGATAGGAAAATCAGAAACTGGATGTCTGCTTTTACAAGAAACTGTGGTCCTAATATTTCTTATAGCCTGAAAACTTTTTGAGTAAGAAAATGGCAGTTTCCTCTGCTTAAGTAAAGGAAGACTGTTTTTTGAATCCATATTGTCTGATGTATTATAACTACTGACCATTAGTGTATAGAAAAATAAATATATTAGCCCCTAAACTGAAAAAAACCAGTATTTATTCTGGCTGTGGCATTTTAAATATTTGTCTTAGGTCACAAGCAGTGGTATCTTTTGCTGCCTTAATTGTTTTCTTGCTGATGTGCAGGAAGTTCATGCTCACTCAAAATGTTTCAAAAGTGAAAATTTAATTTCATAGACTTACAAAGCAAAATTTCATGCCAGTGCTGAAAAAAAAATAGGCTGAAAGCAAAGAAATGAAAGAACAAATTTGTATAATGTCCATAAAATACAATCATTTATTTAACAAACATGGATCTTTGAAATATTTAGACATTATTGACAACATTCTTTAGAAACATGCAATATCACAAAAGTCTAGACATACATATCTAGTTCTAGAAGTATATGCAAGCAAAGAAGCGGTAATTTTGTAAAATATTTTTTACATAATATGTTACAGAAATAAATATTTTTGTTAAAAAATTGAAGTATAAATATAACTTTAATTGTCGGGAGCTTTTTTTCATTTTGGTTTTGCTTTTTGAATAATCTAATAAAACAAAAAATGTGTATAGAGAAATAATCACAAAAATTATTTTTGATGAAAGAAATTGTTTTCCATGTTTCAGTATATTAAAAAATTCAACTGAGTAAATTTAAAGATCTTATTGACTTTATTCAATGGCTCATGAATCAGGCAGAATCCACTCTAGCAAATAGAAAGGGACTCTGAGAAATAATACAAAATGAAACACTTTTATAAGCAGAAGGTAGCAGGAACAAGGAAGCTATAATAGACAAAAAAGTGGGTTGGTTATTGCAAAGTCACTTTCTTTTGGGGAATGGCAAGGGTCTATCAGGCATATGACCTAACTAATGCTGATCATATATATGATTCCTGATTGACTAGTTTAAGATTCCATTTCTAGGAGTGCCAAAACTGTAATAAAGTTTCATCCTGGTGATGTGGGGCATAGCATAAGCAACTCAATTTGGGGCCTGTTGTCTTGTTTTTAGTTTTCTTACCTTGAAGGATACCTTATTTAATTATCCCATTGTATCGATTTCATTAAAACAAAAAAACAAACAAAACAAAACAAAACAAAAAAACCCCAGACATATATACTGCCAGTGAAATCAAGTTGAAAGATCAAAGGTAAAATTAAGATGAGACTGCCATGGATTGTCATTTGGCTTATATTTCATTATTGTTTAAAGTCATTGTGTTGAGTAATCTTGTAATTTTGTATAGAGTCCACTTCCTATCATCAATTGCAATGTGTGAGTTTCAGAATATCCAGGGCTATTCAATCTAGATTACACAATTATGAATTCAGTCTAAATAGAGAATGTGGAGGGTCAAATTTTCCTTTTCATTCTCTTGGGCCATGGTTCTCTAAATGTCATAATATTGGTTAATTAAGGAAGCTGGAACAAGATTCAGTCTACAGACTTTGTTACCTTATGATGCTTCTTTCCAGATTCCAATCCTTGCCCAGCACAAAGTCTGGTCATTTCTCACAGGTCATCAAGACCTGTGTTAAAATGTATCTTCAAAGTGATTTTTCCATAACATGGCTCTAAGAAACATTAATAACCTAGCATAAAATAGTTTAATGGTAACTATAGCTAATATATTTTTGCCATCTAAATGTTGGTTAGGCAGAAGAATGTTTTCAGCCTAGATAATGATTTACAGTGTGGGGACTGAGAACTCTAAACTTGCCCTAGTCTCCAATTCTGACTTCTAAAGCACTTAATGTGTGTCACAAGGAGCCTTGATTTACACTGGCCTCATAAAGAAACCTGTTTAATAAGGAGTCAGCTAGTCCTCTAGAAAGCATATTTACTCAAGTGCACTTCACTTTCTTGTATATGTGTTGAAAATAGATCATAATGCTACTACACTTAAAATATCTATTGGTTAGAGAGCAAGGACAGATTAGAAACTTGCTATGAAGTACATTGAGACCTTATGGGGCATAGAATAAATACACTGGGAAATCATAATTGCAGATAAAAACCATTTGACCTATTACAACTGTGTTTGGAGTGAAGTATTTTTAGGAAAAAAAAAACCTGTTAGTATGTAGTGCAGAGCTTTAGAGTATAAAAGGCTTCTGTGGTGAAGTTTTCAACATGTAATAGAAGAAGGTTCTTAGAGATAAGTAAAATGTGAGTACAGGGTGAAGATGGAGGTGTTAACATTCAAAAGAAAAGAGGCTCAAATCTTTCTTTGAGTTTAGGAAAAAGTTATGATGATAACATCCACACAAAGATCTGTTTGATTAGATCAATGGCAGCTGAGGAATTTATAATACATGCTCACCTTGAATTTGTCAATGAAAGAGAATGAAATAGATTCAGTGTTGCACTGAGTAGAAATTGTCTGGAGATAATGGTAACCCTGATAATTATGATAATTTTTAAAAAATGAATAAGAAATTAAGAGTATAAACAGCAAAGGAATGATAAGGGCTAGAGAGATTTTGTAGAAAAATATTTAATAATACTTACTGACCAATGCAATATAGACAATGAAGGAGCTCTAAATTGATACTCTTTTTCTTAAAAAAAAAAACCCAGATTTTTTTTTACTTATTATAAAGTTATTCTTTATTACTATGAAGCTTTCAATAACATTTTTTTCTTTTTCCCAATGAAATAGTCCTTTCCAACACATCTGCGATCACTTATCATTACTCTAACCATACTCTACCTTTGTCATATTTTCAACTTCAAACCACCCTCCTATATAAGTCCAAGTTTCTATGCCCCAGAACTAAAGCTCTGACCACTTCAGGAGGAAAACACACAATTATTTAAATAAGTACCAATACTTATTTCTAGTTTCAATTATCATTCATTACTACCTCCCAATCCTCCTTTAGGAGTTCTCATCCAGTCAATTTTCCACATACCAAGCTAATTTTTAGCAGTCTTCTTTGTTCATACACGCAATCTAACACATTAGACCATCATCCAGGAAGCCCCTCTGCCTTTCTATTCAAACCAAATTTCCTGCAACCACACTTCTGCATTTTTATTTTTTGCTAGTGTAGTTGTTTAAAACATATACCCCCATCTGTGTATATGTCTTTAGGACTTGTCTTTTTCTTGGTGTCTTGCTGCTAGCATTAATCACAACAATTTCTAATAACCTTAAAAATATAATTTTGTTGTGTCTCATTAAATCTGGATATTATGCATACTGTTACATATATATAGTTTTTTTCCCCCCAATTATTCCTTACCTTTGCTAGGCCAATTTTCATCTCTATTTCCTTTCTGTTAGCATAAATAACCTGATATTAATAAAGGGAGGGAGCAAAGGGAATTGGACATAGCTGAGACTATTGGATTGAGGAGCTGAATAAACTCAGTGTCTACATTGAACAGGCTGCTACAGTAGGAAGGTACAGCTTCATACATTTCCCAAAGGACCTAACCCTTGCAAAGAGGGCAAAGGATCATTACTGGTTGTTACTGAATGAAGAATAAAAACAGCAGGAGAAATTCCTTTGCTGGGCAAGTGCACAGTAGAGGCCAAAATAGCACAGGGAAAAGTAAGCACATGCGCAATAGAAACCAAGATAGCATTGGAGGAAGTACTTCCACTTTGAGGCATGAGCAGTAGGAACTAAGATGGCAACCATAAAGAGAGTGTCTATCCTGGGAAAAGGATTGGATTGGATTAGGGGCACAGAACCTTGAAAGATCTAGGAAATGGGCTGGTTAGGGGGATGATCCAGCACAAGCCTGTAAAAACTTAATAAGTAGATTGGTTAGTTTGAAGGAGATCCAGGTCCTTCCCAAACCCTAGGTAATATAATTCCAGCCTAAGAATCTTTCTCTCTCTCTCTCTCTCTCTCTCTCTCTCTCTCTGAAACACACATTTGCCCCACTTGTTTGCTCATTTTCTCTCTCCATAGCAACAATGTGGTCCCAATAGCCACTTGTGGCCTGGCAGCCATGTGGAACAAGCATAAGTCTGGGCAAAGTGCCAGCTGGAGTGCAGCCAGGAAGACATGGACTGAATCAATAGTGCAAAATGTCTGGAACCGGCACTATTTCTGGGTCTGATGAAGACATGGCTAAAATTTTTCCAAGGTTGGACAGAGATGGGACATGGGAATCTAGGGGTAGTCTTTGGTTTTGACCTGGCACCACAATAAAACCTTTCCATGCCACAACCTGCCATATGTGGGTCCCTGGAATGCCTTCCTTGAGACACCTTGAAAGAACATGATTTCCACTGGCAAGATTTCAGTGCCATCCTTTTAATATTCACTTTGGTTTCTCTTCTCTCTTTGCCTCTCCTCTCCTTATTAAAATTATCCTTCCTAACTTAACTCATCCATTTCATAACTTCCACTCAACAATTTAAGCCTTGATAACATTCACATTTTGTAAGCATGGCAGACTTCTCTCAAGTCTTCAGAAAATTATAACTTAATGCTCTCTGGACATCAGTTGCCTCCAATTAAACAGTCTTACATTGAACTCAAAATATCTAGCCTCCTACATTTAGCATTATAGGGAGAATGCTTTTCTTGTATTCTCTGTGTTAACGAATGACAGCATTCTTTACTAAGTAGCTTAGCTGTAGAATAATATATTTAAAAATTATTTCTTCTCTCACACCTAATTCCTGTTGATATCACAGCCTACTTTTCAATCTTTCTTCTGCTCTATTTTTCTGACCCTGATAAGCCCCACCCCTTCCTCTCTTTCTGTGTTTGTTACTCAAATACTCAGTAGGTTCTTAACTAATCTCCAGTACTTTGTTTTTATCTTTATTTATGTATTTATATAATGTATTCCTAATTCTTTGCCCATTTTTATTTTTAATTCATTTAAAAGTATTTTTATTGAATTTATTGGGGTTACAGGCTCAATACAACTATATAGCTTTCACACATACAATTCTATAATACGAGATTGACAACTGCTCATATCAGCATGCATTTAAAAAAACATCAAAATTGGTGAATTTTTGTGTAGCCAGTATAATGCTGAAGATAAAAGAAAACAGACATTTTCAGCATATTATGTTTTATTATTTCAAGAAAGGTAAAAATGCAACTGAAATGCAAAAAACAAAAAGTGCAGTTTTTTTTTTTTTAATCTGGAAAAGGTACTGTGATGGATCAAATGTGTCAAAAGTGGTTTGTGAAGTTCTGTGCCAGAGATTTCTTGTTGGGTTATGCTCCATGGTCAGGTAGACCAGGTGAAGATGACAGTGATCAAATCAAGACATTAATTGAAAACAATCAATGTTAGACCACTGGGAGATAGCTGACATACTCAAAATATCAAAATCAATAAAGCTATTGGTGAAAATGAAAAACATGTCTTTTATGTTATGGAAAAAAACAAATGAACATTTTGACCAACCCTATACATCAGCTGTGTATTAGTGTATGTTCACTACCCAAAATCAAGTCTCTTTTTGTCACCATTAATTTCTACCCTTTACCCTCTTCTACTTGCCTCCTCCTCCCTTTCACTCTGGTAATCACCATATTGTTGTCTGTGTCTATGAGGACTTTTTGTGTTTGTTTGTTTGCTTTGCTAAATCCCTTCTATTTCACCCAGCCCCCAACCTTCCTCCACACTGAAACGCTCTGTTCTCTGTATCTATGACTATGTTTCTATTTATTTTTATTTTGTTCATTAAATTTTACATGTTAGTGAAATCCTATGGTATTTGCCTTTCTCTGGATGGCTTATTTTACTTAGCATAATACTCTCCAACTCCACCCATACTGTTACTAATGGTAAGATTTCCTTCTTTTTTTATGGTCAAGTAATATTTCTATGTATAAATATACCGCTGCTTTTTTAATCTACTCATCTACTGATGGCTACTTGAGCTGCTTCCAAACCTTACCTATTGTAAATAGTGCTGCAAAGAAAATAAGGGTGCATATATTTTTTCGAAAGAGTGTTTCAGATTTTTTTCAAATTTATTCCCGGAAGTGGAAATGCTGGGTCATAAAGAAGTTCTAGTTTTAATTTTCTGAGGAAGCTCCATACTGTTTTCCACAATGGCTGCACCAGTCTGCATTCCCACCAACAGTGCACGAGGGTTTCCTTTTCTCTATATCCTTGATTTATTGATGATGATAGCCATTCCAACAGGTGTGAGGTGATATCTCATTGTGATTTTAATTTGCATTTCTCTGATAATTAGCAATGCTAAGCATCTTTTCATATGTCTATTGGCCATCTGTATGTCCTCTTTGGAGAAGTGTCTATTTAGGCACTTTTCTCATTTTTAAATTGGAGTGTTTTTGTTTGTTTGTTCGTTTGTTCGTTCGTTTTTGGTGTTGAGTTTGATACTTTTTTAGTAAATGTTGGATATTAACCCCTTAACAGATGTATCATTGGTGAATATGTTCTTCCATTCAGTTTTTTAGGGTGTATTTTTAAGTGTTTAGTCATATATTCTCTTTCTCTAAAACAAATGGCCACACTACTCTGTTGTTAAACTCCTTTCGTGACTCCTCGCATTCTTTAGATTTAAAGTCAAATTTGAGACAAAAACACCTCATTCCCACCCATCCACCCCCAAAACACACTTTCATCTTCATTTCATGTCTGTCATCTACAAATAGTTTTGGGGGGCAAAAAGAGTCCAGTGCTTTCTTGGGTCTTTTAGTTCTTAAATTCCCTGTTCCAACTTTCAGAGCCATCATTTCCACTCTCTGTTTTATCCTAATCCTCTTCAAAAAACTCCATTAAAAAAAAGAAAGAAAGAAAATTACAGATTTTTTTTTCAATAGCTATCTTTCTTCTGGTCTCTTATTCTGTTATTTTTATAACATCCACAACAAGTTCCCAGTTAAACACTGATTCTACTTTCTATACATCATACTTGTCTGACCTTATAAATCATACCTTAGTTATCTTTTATTCCTAAAGTCTGGTATACTGACAGCATGTTTTTCACCCAGTAAGAGTTAATTAAGTGACTGAATAACAGAAAAGACTTAGGTAAGTAAGGGAAGGACAGCAACATTGAAATAATAAAGAGGAAAAAATGGTTTGGAAGCAAGACAATTGAAATTGGGTGGAAACAGTTTCCATAAACCCTCAACTGCTCAAATTTACAAAGGGACAAACTAAAAAATAAAAGAGAAATTTTACAATGATCAAAACTACTGTGTATTTTTTAATGAAAATTATCACTAGATTGGAAAAACAATGAAAATTAGTGGCTTTTATAAAGCATTACATAATGAGTTTTTTTAATATGGTAAATTCTTGTAGAGATTTAAGGGGTTGTCATCTAGTGAAACAAAGATCTAAAATTATTTTTTCATTTACTCCCTTTGTATTAATTTATACAGTCTTACCAATCTATTTTGTTGTTTGGCATTGCCTATTTCAAATGAGTAACATCTGCTTTCTTTTTTCATTAAAAAAGAAGTGCTGTATCTGAAGTTATTCACATTCAAACTGCCTATTAAGAGAGGATTGGAAATAAAAGTAATTACTGTTAAAAAGTTGAATCAATTCACCAATGGCTAATTTGACTATTGTCTAGAGTTTAAAAATACCCAGCCTGTACTTTTTCAAAACTGCAAATAACTTCAATTAATCTTTATTCATATATCTTTAACATAACCTTTTTTCATTTAGTATTTTTTGGAATATTCCTTTGATACTGCAACATAGAACAGAAAATGGTAGGTTATGTGTGGAAGACATTTTAAGATAATTCATTTATTCTGTAAGCATAAATTAAAATATAATATATAACAGAACTGTGTAAGGTCCACAAGTAATTTAATCCAAACTATTCTAACTCAGTGAGTCATTCATTCATTCTTTCAATCAACATTTATCGAGTTCCTACCTTGTTTCAAATATTCTAGACATGAGATATTAAATAAAAAGAAAAACTACAAACAAAACCTGAACTAAATCCAGATGATTTTTTTCCTTTGTGGACTGCTATGACTTAGTATATGTATAAATTAATTTCCTACATAATTTTAACAACATATATTCTAGAAAAAGAATATTTAACTATATGTAGGTAACAATGAAAAACTCATGGTTTAATTTTATCATCATGTTACTTTGATAAAAAATTATAGAAAGCCAGAATTTTATTCTCTACAATGTCTATCAAGTGCCTTTATTTTCACTGTTTAGAACACATGAAACATAAACACATTGCTGCCATATATGATATTGTTTAAACATTTGAAGAAACAATTAATATTTCTCCCTTTTTATCTATAACCAATAGTAGAGATTCAAATTCAGGCTCTCTTTAACTTTTTATCAAAGAGTATAAAACTAACATTAAATAGTGAGCTTTCCATCCTCACTATTTTAATTTAAATGCAGAGCTTAAATATATTTCTCTAACATTCTGTTATTCATCCTATTTAGTATGCCAATCTGCCAAAGTGTTTTAAATCATGGTTGTAAATTAATTATTTTTTCTTGTATTCTTATACACTAGAAGCTTGAATAGTTGTTTTTTTCATATTTTAATATATTACTCTACATTACAAAAGGCATAGTCTTGTAGAATTTTTTTACTTCTTTGGCTGATGGAATCCTATATCTCATTGAAGACTCTATTCAAATGTCATAATTTTAATGCCTTTTTAAATTTTGTATCTCTTACTATTTGAAAAAATATATACTTACATATACAGACACACATGCATACACATGTATATTTATATATATATGCATAAATAATAACTTAGTTTCATTTCTTTTCCCCAAAATCTTATCCCAAAATAATGTTTGGTGTATCTTATGTCTACTTATCACAAATTGCAAATTATTGAAAGACACTGTGACTGCAATTCTAATTTATTTCCACATTGGCTTTTATGTTATCCATTACTTATTATTTTATTTCTTTTTCTCTTTGAAAGCTTAAATTTAGAAATAAATATATTTTATTCAGTACTATGGACACAAATGACAAAACCAAAATACAGAGTTAGTAGGCAGATTTTAAATTATAATCAATGTCAACCCTTGAAATTCCCTTTATGTAAACATATTTTTAAAATTTAATCTTTATTATATTTTTTCCATTACCATTTAATCCCTTTATGCCCACCTTCCCGGGCAACCACCACCTTGTTGTCCATGTCCATGAGTCCTTTTTCCTTTTTGCTCAATCTCCACCTCCCTAATTTTCTGGCTAATAAATAGGTTTACTTGCTTCTGTCTAGGAGGGAAATAGCACCAAGCTGAAAATTTAATGATTATTGTTAAGAAAGAGAACATTTTTCCATTAAAATGTATGCCATCCAAGTTTCTGGCGTTTTTGCTGCTACTAAAAGAAGGAGGTGGCTTCCAATGTACTCATCTTAGCCATGTGCCTCCTTATTCCCATGTTCTCAACCCTGCCTGTGGTGCAGCTTTTGCTTTCAGGCATTATGAGGGTGCCTGTCCTCGCTTTGTGTTCAGACTGGGGCTTAATTTGAGATGACATAAACACACATAGTATGGAGACATAAGATAAGTATCATCTTATTCTGTGCTGTGGATGAATTCTTTTGTGTGGAAAAAAATGACTAATCTTTCTATGCATGTTCAATAAAGCAAGGTTATACTTCTATATATCTATAGAGAAACTATCCATATTTTACTTTGCCTAAAGAATAGAAATATCCATACTTATAGTGCATCGTGGTATCTGGTATTTAGAGCATTATTATATTTTTGTGAATTGGCTTTCAGTTAACATCATAATATATTTTGGATCAACATCTCATTGGTATGACGTAAATGACTAGAACAGGATTTATAAAGCTGGTATGCAGTAGTTGAGTGACATATTCAGACAGGAGAAAAATGTGATTAGCAGAATAACACCTAATATTTTAATCTGTTTACAAATAGGGCACTGTTTTTCTCTTTGAAAAATTTTTTTTCAATTTTCAATAGAAATATTTCATAAATTATAAATGGACATTTTCTTCATGGAATATTCATAAAGAGAAACCTGAGATTGATAGGGCTACTTACAATAATGATGGGAAGGAAGCAGTCAAGTCTAGAGGGTTGTGCCATGATGCAATGATTGTGTAGACATACTATAGAAATAAGGGAGAGACAATATTCTAGTAAAAATGAATGATCTGAAGGAAAAAATGTACTGGTAGAATAAGAATCAAAGGCAAGAGAGGGGTTTTTACTGATAAAAAATGTAGATACAGTTTTCAACTTTTCTAAGAGTCAAAAGAGAAGGTTGACTTTATAAATTAGGAAAGGAAACAAAGATCACTAAGATTTGCTAGCAACCCAAAATAAATGTAGGTAAATTAACAATATATAAAAAATAATATAAGATTTGAAATTATTATTGTATTCTCCATATAATTTAATTTTTGAAATAATTAGATGGAAATTGAACTGTAAGGTAAATTAATGCATTGGTTATTAATTTCTCCCTAAAATATCTTTTAACTATACTGTCTATTGTTACAACCTCATTTATGCATTTAGTAATGAGCAATTTGGTTGTGGTCCTTGAACTAGATATTGAAAAAAAGTAATCATAATGTGTACTATTATCCTTTATCCTATATCTTGTTCAGATCTACTATGTTTAAATCTCCTTACCCTGAACTCATGCTAGTTTTCCAAGCCTATGTGTAGAAATATTCTGCCTATTATGAAAGGATTTTAAAATCCCAACAGGGGTTATTCAGCTAAATGTCAGACATACAGAGTTAAGTTCCCATCAAAAAGAAACAACAAAAGAATACCACTCTCCTTGCAATGCTGAGTAAATGAATTTGACTGTATATTCTAGTCATCTAGAGTAGTAGAATATAATCACATATTCTTTTCCTTGAGAATGAAGTTAATAGCACACAGTAAATCTTTGGAACTTTATTTTGTTCTTTTATATAAATGTTTTATACACTGCTCTACTATAAACTAAAATATTGAAAATTATATTTAATGTTAGCAGAAGATAAATCAAATAATTAGATTTTAATACAAATGATTTCTTTTATGATACTATGTTTTACACAAATTAATAGAGAAAGTCAATTATATGACAATTTAGTAAACTATTAAACACTAATCAAAAATGGAAATAGCAAGTCATTAACATAAATCTGGCAAAATTCAGTTTTCATCTTCACATTAAACACAGATACTGAAATACTTATTTTTCTTTCTACTGGTTGCTTTAATTCATAGGTGCTTAAAAGAAACCTACTATACCATTTTAGAAAGAGAAATTTAATATAACCTTTATTCATTTTTCTCTTTCTCCCTTCCCCTCTCTCTCCCTAAAAATAAATGGACATATCTTCAAGTGAGGATTAAAAAAAAAAAAAAAAAAGCAAAGAAAGGCACAATCAAATGTTCAAGGAAAAAAAAAACAAAAACACCTTTTATTCCCATTATAAAGAAGTTTCCAGAGCTAAATGCCCGCAACACTACTGTGGTTTATCTATCTTTACTAGTCCAACTCCAGAAAAGATGGATGATGGCAGCGGAATAAGTGGAAGCTACACTAACTTCCTCCAAGGAGCAAATAGGAATTGCAACAAAATTTTAGAAAGTCCTCCTGAATAACCAACTGAATACTAGCTGGAGAGAAGCCTTATAACCAAGGACTTACAGAAGAAACCACATCACAACAAGACTAATATGAAGTGTGGAGGTACGAGAGGGCTGGCTGGGCGCCCTTGGGTGGCAGCTACAGATGTGAAAGGATATTTTAGCAGCCAGGAAACTTCCCCCTGAGAGGAGTGGGGTCTAAATCCCAAGCTGGACTCTCCAACCTAGAGTACCATAACTGAAAAGTGGCCATGAAAAACCCAACTGGGAAAAGCAGCAGGGTTTCTGTCCACTAGGGAGAGACAACTAGAGACACAGACACCACCTGAAAGGGCAGACACACAAAATTTCATTTGCAGCCAGTTGGAAGCAGAGCAGACTAGACTGTGGGAGGAGAGTGAGGTGTTGGTGGCTCTGGGGAGAAAGCTGGAGGGTCTCCTGCCAGAACCCTGTGCTCAGTCATCCCTCCACACCGCAGAAGCCATCTTTTTCTGGCATATACTGTTCTCCATGAAAGATCAGCCTGAGGTGAAGTAAGAGCTTTAACCACATGAATTACTTTGTCCTACCCTGTGGAGTTTAAGACCTGCTGAGGGTAACTGCCAGAGGCTCTTTTAGTAACTAAGCTTAACAGACAGCCTGAACACAGAGGAGGATCACTGAGTGCTTTGAGATTTTAGCTGACTCTCCCACCAGGCTCAGTGTTGGTAAATGTGGGACTTGGTGCAACTTGGTTCTTTCTGCACATACTAGGCCCCAGCAGAGGAAGTCACAAGCAGTGGAACTCTCATAGCTCCAAACAGGTTACCCAGGGCTGGTCAAGTCAGTGTCTGACACAGGTCTCCACCAGAGTATGTGTAGATCTACCTAATACATAAAAACAAACACAAAGCAGCAACAAAAATGGGAATACAAAAACAAAAAAGGCCCCAAATGAAAGAACAAGAGAATTTGCCAGAAGAAGAGCTAACCAAATAGAGGCAAGCAATTTGTCAGATAAAGAGTTCAAAGTAATGATTATAAGGACCCTCAACAGCATGAAAAACACATAAAAACCTTAAAAAAGGACCAGTTAAAAATAAGGAATGTATATTTGAAATAAATAACACATCGGGATGTATAAACAGTAGGTTAGATGAAGCAGAGGAATGAATGAGTGATTTAAAAGGCAACATGCAAAAAAAACAACAAAAACACCCAAATAGAGCAGCAAAAACAAAAAATGAGTTTAAAATAATGAGCATAGCTTAAGGGACCTATGGGACATATGAAGCATAAAAACATAGGGATGCCAGAAAGATAAGAGAGAGAGTGAAAGATCAAGAACCTATTTGAACAATAATGACTGAAAACTCCCTTAACCTGGTGAAGAAAAAAACAATACAGAAATCAATGCAGTGTAGAGAGTCTCAAATAAGATGGACTCGAAAAGCCCCACACCAAGGCACATCATAATTAAAATGGCAAAGCTTAAAGACAAGGAGAGAAGCTTAAAAGCCACAGAGAAAAGCAGTTAGTTACCTATAAGGGAACTCCCATAAGACTGATATCTGATTTCTCAACAGAAACATTTCAGGACAGAAGGGGTTGACATGAAATATTTTAAGTGATGAAAACAGGGACCTGCAATCAAGGCTACTTTACCCAACAGGCTATCATTAAATATTGAAGGAGATATTAAGAGATTCTCAGATAAGAAAAAGCTAAAGGAGTTTGTTAACCCCAGGTCAGTATTGCAACAAATGTTAAAGGGCTTGATTTAAGAAGAGGAAAATGGAGGATGAGGAGGAGAAACATTAGGAGAAAAGGGGGAAAAAAGAAAAAAGAAAAAACAAGAAAATAGTTAAAAATAGCTATAAATACATATCTATTAAATATTACTTTAAATGTTAATGACAAATTCACCAATCAAAAAACATAAGGTCGATGAATAGATAAGAAAACAAGATGCATATATATGCTTTCTTCAAGAGACTTACTTCAGAACAAAGGATACACACAGAGTAATAGTAAAAGGTTGGAAAAAGATATTTAATGCAAATGGAAAGGAAAAAAGCTGGGGTAGCAATACTTACATTGGACAAAGTAGACTTTAAAAACCAAGGCTATAGTTAGAGACAAAGAAGGACACTACATAATAATAAAGGGACCAATCCAACAAGAGCATATAACCCTATTAAACATTTATGCTCTTAACATAGGATCACCTAAATATGTAAATCAAATCTTGATGGACGTACAGGGAAAGAATAACATAAATACAGTCAAAGTAGGGAATTTTAACATACAATTGACTTCAATGGGTAGATTTTTCAGACAGAATATCAACAAGAAGATGGCAGCCTTAAATGATACACTAGATAACATAGATTTAATTGATGTCTTCAGAGCATTTCACCCCTAAGCAGCAGAATATACATTCTTTTCAAGTGCACATGGAATGTTCTCTAGGATAGACCATATGGAAGGACATATAGCAAGTCTCAACAAATTCAAGAAGATCGAAATCATATCAAGCATTTTCTCTGACCGTGATGATGTGAAACTAGAAATTAATCACAAGAAGAATACTGAAAAATACATAAAGACATGGAAGCTAAATAACATGTTATTAAGCAATGAATGGGTTAACAAAGAGATCAAGGAAGAAATCAAAAACCTGAATCAATGAAAATGAGAACACCACAATCCAAAATCTGCAGGACACAAGGAAAGCAGAACTAAGAGGGAAATTCATAGCATTGCAGGCCTATCTTAAGAAACAAGAAAAACTCAAACAAATAATCTCATTTTACACTTAAAGGAACTTAAAGCACAACAACAAACAAAGCACAAAATGAGTAGAATGAAGGAAATAATGAAGGTCAGAGAAGAAATAAATGAAATACAGTCTAAAAAGCAATACAAAATATCAATGAATGCAAGAACTGGTTCTTTGAAAAGATAAACAAGATCAACAAACCTTTAACCAGACTCATTAGAAAAAAAGAGAGGGCACAAATAAATAAAATCAGAAATGATAGAGAAGTAACTTTTGACACCAAAGAAGTAAAAAGGATCGTACGAAAATATTATGAACAACTATATGCCAAAAAAAAGGACACCTGAATTAAATCGATAAATTCATGGGAGCATACAATCTTCCAAAACTAAATTAAGAAGAATCAGAGACTCTGAATAAACAGATCACAGCTGGTGAAACCGAAGCACTAATCAAAAAATTCCCAAAGAAACAAAAGCCCTGGGCTGGATGACTTCACATGTGATCTTTACCAAACTTTCCGAGAACTAACACCTTTCCTTTGCAAATTCTTTCAAAAAATTCAAGAGGAGGAAAAACTCTCAAGCTCATTTTATGTAGCCAGTATTAGCCTAATTCCAAACCCAGATAAAAGCACTACAAAGAAAGAAAATTAAGGCCAATATTCTTGATGAACATAGATGCTAAAATCCTTTTGCTCAACAAAAATTTACAAACTGAATATAGCAACACATCAAAAAGATCACACGCCATGGTCAAGTGGGATTTATTCCAGGGATGCAAAGTTGGTGCAATATTTGCAAATCGATAAACATGGTTTACAACATAGACGAAATGAAGGATAAAAATCACATAAGCTTGTAAATAGATGCAGAAAAGCATTTGATAAAAGCCAGCTCCCACATATCTCAGCAAATGGTATTACAGAGAGTATATCTCAACATAATAAAGGGCATATATGGCATTCCCAGTGCCAGCCTTGTACCACATGGGCAAAAACTACAAGCAGTCCCTTTAAGGTTGGGAACAAAACAGGGATGTCTACTTTCATGTCTTTTATTCAACATAATACTTGAAGTTACAGCCACAGTAATAAGACAAATAGAAGAAATAAAACACATAAAATTGGAAACAAAGATGTAAAATGATCATTATTTTAGATGATGTGATATTGTAAATAGAAAACCCTAGAAATCCACCAAGAAATTCCTAGAACAGATAAATGAATTCATAAAATAGAAAGATATAAAATTAATATCCAGAAATCATTTGAATTTGTGTTCACCAATAATGACCAGAAATGGACATTAAGAATACAATCCCATTCACAATTACTTCAAAAAAATCAAATACCTAGGAATAAATTTAACCAAGAACGTAAAAGACCTATACTTGGAAAATCATAAGAGAATGAAGAAAGAAGCTGAAGAAGATGCAAATAAGTGGAAGCCTATGCCATGCCAATGGATAGGAAGAATTGACATCACTGAAATATCCATACTACCAAAAGCAAATTGATAGATTCAATGCAATTCTTATCAAGATACCAAAGACATACTTCACAGAACTAGAACAAATATTTCGAAAGTTTATATGGAGCACAAAAGACCCCAAATAGCAACAGCAGTCTTGATAAAGAAAAACAAAGTTGGAAGAATCACACTACCTAATAGCAAAACATATTATAAGACCATAGTAATCAAAAGAACATAAAAGTGGCATAAAAACAGGCACATAGTTCAATGGAACAGAATAGAGAACCCAGAAATAAACCTATCCCTTTATAGTCAGTTAATAATTGACAGAGGAGACAAAAATATTCAATGTGCTAAATATCATCTATTCAATGAACGGTGTTGGGGAAATTGGACAGATACATGCATAAAAATGAAACTAGATCACCTTCTTATGACACACACAAGAATACATTCAAAATGGATTAAAGACTTAAACGTTAGCCTCAAAATCATAAAAATCCTGGAAGAAGACATGGACAGTAAAATCTTGGACATTTCTTGTAGCAATGTTTTTTTTCCGATATATATCCTCAGGCAATAGAATAAGAATATAAACAAATGGGACTACATCAAACTAAAAGGTTTTTGCACATTAAAGAAACCACCAAGAAAATGAAAAGACACCCCACTGAATGGGAAAACATATCCCTGGATACATCTAATAAAGGGTTAATATCTAAAATTTATAAAGAACTTATAAAACTCAATATCAAAAAAAAATCCAAATAAAAAATAGGCAAAACATCTGAACAGACACTTCTCCAAAGAGGACATAAAGATAGCTCATAGACAAATGAAAAGATGTTCGACGTCACTCATCATCAGAAAAATAGAAATTAAAACCACAGGATAGCACCTCCCACTTGTCAGAATGGCTGTCATCAATAAAACAACAAATAAGTGCTGACGAGAATGGGAAGAAAGGGGAACCATTGTGCACTATTGATGGAAAAGCAGGTTGATGTAGCCACTGTGGAAAGCGGTGTGGAGTTACTTCAAAAAAATTAAAAATGGAACTCTCTTTTGATACAGCAATTCCAATTCTGGAAAATTATCCCAAGAAACCCAAAACACAAATTCAAAAGAATATATGAACCCCTATTTTTATTGCAGTGTTATTTACAATCGCCACGAGATGGAAGCAGCCCAAGTGTCCATCAGTGGATGAGTAGATAAAACAACTATGGGACATTTACATAGCGGAATACTACTCAGCCATAATAAGAGAAGAAAATTTTACCCTTTAAGACAACATGGATGGACCAGCAAAACATTATGTGAAGTAAAATAAACCAGTCAGAATAAGACAAATACCATATGATTTCACTCACATGAGGAATCTAATGAACAAACTGAACTAACAAGCAAAACAGAGACAGATTCACAGTGAGCAGGTTGACAGCTCTGGGTGGGTTTTGGGGGACTGGAGGGATCCAGTAAAAAAGAAAAAGAACCCAAAGATATGGACAACAGTGTAGTGATTACGGGGGGAAGTGGTGGGTAGAAGTGGAAGAGGGTGTAAGGGTGATAAATGCTAATGTGAAAATGCAATAAAAATAAAATATTACAAATAAAACAAAGAGTTCTTAAATATTGATAATTCTTTTTTTCAAAATGTGCCACAGATTTTCCTTTTTCTCTGTATCTCACATTGAGTTTAAACAACAGTGTCCTGAAAAGACCTCTTTACCTTGATACTTATCTTTCTAGCTATTTTTAATATTTCTTTTTAAAATAATTTTTGTAGTAAAATGCTTAACATTAGATCTAGGGTCTTAACAAATTTTTAAGTGTAAAATACATGATTTTTGACTGTAGGTACAAGGTAGTATTTCAGATATTTCAGCTAGACTAATAGATTCAAATTACTATTTACATGAGATGATTCTTCTTTTCAAGAACATCTGAGATTCTCTTTTCTTCTTTTCAGTTTTATTTTATTGTTCCCACAAGAAGATTATATTCCCTCAACCTTATACTTTATATCTCTAAAAAATCTATTATTACAGCTTTATCTCTCTTTATCATATACTTCCTTTAACCTTTACCTTGTTCCTGGTCAGGCAAGTTTCCCAGGCTGGATAAACTGTGCCTCCATCACCACCCACCCCTCTCTGCACCCTCATTTCAATCATATGTCCTTTTAGAAGCTAGCTTAAATCTTAATTTTAATTAAATCTTTATTATCCACCGTAGTGCCTGAAGGTATCTTATCTTTGAAATATTATAATCTGGGACAGGAAGATTTCAGTACTCTTCCGTGAAGGGCAGAACTGTGTTGCCTTCCCGTGCTTTCTTCCTCCCACCTTCATGCTTTTCTTCCCTCCTGTTTTCTCTCCGGCCTGCCTTCCTGTCTTCATTCCTTCCTTCCTTCTTTCTTTTCACCCTCAAATATATTTTACATTTCTTGATGATAGGAACCAAACATGATCATTATTCTTTTTTGTGTAGTTTCCATTAAATCAGAAACACAACATTGACAAGTACCATATGATCTCACCTGTAAGAGGAATCTAATTAACAAAACAAACAAATGGGCAAAATAGAACCAGAAACTTCGAAATAAAGAACAAACTGACAGTGATGAGGGGGTGCAGATAATGGGGGAAAGAAGGGTAAGGGACAAGTCAAGGAATAAGAATAGAGGACTCGTGGGCGTAGACAATGGGGTGGGGACTGACTGTGGGAGCAGGAGTGGGGGCAGGGGAGTGCAACCGGGAAAAAGGTGGGAAAACTGTGCTTGAACAGCAATAACACAACTTTAAAAAATAAAATAAGAAACACAATGTTGAGAGGTTGTTACAAAGTCTAATTAAGGAAAATGGGGCAGATATTTTCTGAAGAAAATGTTAACATTTTCTTTAATCTTCACCCAAGGATATATTTACTGATTTTAGAGACAGAGGAAGGGAGAGAGAGAGAAGCTATGATGTGAGAAACACCGATGGGTGGCCTCCCAGACATACTACAACCAGGGAGGAAACTGGCAACCTAGGTATGTACCCTGACTAGAAATTGAACCCAGCACATTTTGTTGTATGAGACAACACTCTAACCAACCGAACCACTTGGCCAGGGTGAGAAAGTACCAACATTTTTTACTAGCTTTATGAAATATCTATGCTCTCCATTGCTAGGCTTTGAAAGTTATTTTCAAGGTCTAGCAATGGAGAACATAGAGAACTATACTTTAAGAATTGAAATTGTTTTATGCCTTCTAATTTAGACACTTAATTTTATCTTTGGGATCATTTTTTTTTAATTTGTGGAGAAATGGAAACAAATTAAAAACATCTGGGTTGACCCTTCAGACATAAAAATATATTTTTCTGAATTGAACCTATTTGTGTCCATATGGTTTATTATGGTTCTGAAGACTGAGTTGTATTCTACCCTAACAGAAATGATATCTCCAGAGTAAGATTTGCATGTTAGCACATTATATTTCCCTGAGAGAAATATTTGTATTCAAGTGGAGATTTTAAATGTCACATTTCTCTATGTTTCAATTTTGAAGCGATAATGTGAAGTGTGCTTTTCTAAGTAGGGGCTTGCAAGGCCATGAGAATGCTACTGGAATGGATTATCACAGGTGTAGTGACCTATGAATTATTAAAGATAGTCCTGCAAATTCCTTGACATCCTACTCATCAAAAAGAGGGAACTACTGTCTCCACCCATGCATTTGGTTTGGCCTATTACTTCTTTGGCCAAAAAATGTGGTAACAATGACACCATGCCCATTTTAAGGCCCCAAAGAAAATTGGCAGCTTCTGTCTGATCTCTCAGAGCCATAAGTTACCGTATTACTATGCTGTTGGAGAGACAATGTGGAGAGACCCTGGTCTCCATGGAGAAGAAGGATCTAGCTGATGCCAGCTTTCGCACTTCCCTGCCTGGATGCCAGGCACGTCAGTGATTGATCTCGTACTCTCTAGACAAGCCCAGGCACCAAGCTTCACTCCTCAGAGTTACCCCAGTCAATGCCTCAAAGGACAGAAATTGGCAAGGTATACCCTGCAGTCTTCCCACAAATTGTATCGTATAATAATGCTTTGTTTTTAAGGCAACTAAATTTGGGGTAGTTTTTTACACAGCAGTGAATAGCCAGAAAACTAGATAAGTCAGTAGAAAGTGAGTTTCTTCAGGGTTGTTGACCCTGGAACAGCATCAAGTGGTGTGATGGACAGATGACGCAGAAACATAATTGATGTGTTCCTGTGCACACATGACAAAATGTGGTAAGCTCTTGGAAGGACTGATACATGGAAATCACATTGGAGGAAACTTTAGCCTTTGTAAATTAGAATAGCAATATAAGTTTCTATGTATTTGATTTTTAATTTTATTGTACTGACATAACTTGGTGAAAGCTGAAAATACCAGTTAGCTCTAAAAGAATCCAATATATTTACATTAATTTTATAATTCTCTTGTTAGAAATCAAATAGAAATAGTACTGATCTTTTTTCTAAGTCTACAAGTTTTAAAAATATTTAGAGATCCCAAAGAAAAGAAACTTGTTAGATAATCTATCATGTGTGTATTAGAATAATTTTAATTTGAAAGTTAAGTGAGCTGGGACTTTATTATACAAGATTATAAACATATTTGTATTATACATGAAAAATATATGCACAAATATTATTGCAGTAGCAATTTACTATCATTTATATCAGTTTGTTTATCTGTTGTAGCCTCTCATTCTTTCTCTTTCCAAGCATACATATAAAAGCCACTTCTTATAGATAATCTAGATCATCAGTAAACCAACCTAAATACAACACTATGATTTATGAAACAAACATGAGTTATTAATATTAAGGTAATTAGCACAGAGTGATGCACGAAGACCAAATATTCAGGTTTAAAACATTTCGAGAGTAGAAAATTGTGTATACAAAATAATCAATTTACTTTGAATCATGAATATTATTGGCATTTTGCTGCCTGTGGAAATGGTATTACTTCATGGTATATCAAAGAAAGTATTTCAAGATACCCACGTGTGGGGAATTGTGGCATGGTAAGGTTAGAAAGCGGATGGTGGGTTTCCAGTGTCCCATTTCCATCTGTCCCGCCATGGACAAAGTCCAGTCTCACCTTCATTAAGGGCAGAACAAAGGCCAGTGTCCAAAGACTCTGTGTCATCAGCCCAGCATCAGCATTCTCAAATCCCATCGGGGAGCTAAGCATTATTCCTGCTGCGATCCTTTGCTGTACTGCCTGGAGTCTGAGTTTGGATTCCCCCCCCACCCCCACTACCTCTCACTGCCCCCTCCCCCTTGATGCTAAGGCCACATGGTTGCTATGGAAGGAGAAGTGCCAACCAATAGGACACATGCATGTTACCTCTGAGAGAAACGTGGCTTTTTTGTTAAACTGATTAAA
>PVJD01006506.1:0-97518 GCA_004026545.1 Mormoops blainvillei
TCGAGACCTTTAATTTGGGAAACTGGCATGCTTTTCCTCTATTTCCTATGGTAATGGGCCAATAAAACAAAGAGTCTCTTCCATTTGTTGATGCTCTATTATGTACCAAGAGTTATGGCAGGAGCTTTGTACCTTCACCACAGTCAGATAAAGCAGGTATTCTTACCAAATGCACTATATATAAAGGAGGATAAGTAGGTTAGATTCCTACAATTAATAAACACCAGAGAGAAGATTCAAATTCAGGTCTCAGGGATTACAAAGAGAATCAAGGCATGGGAAGGATTTTATTGAGTCATGTCAACTTACTGTATAAGTATGTTATAATTATTTTTATTCCTTTTAACAATTCAGATTGTATAGTTGTGTAACATTGTGAAAATTTTAAAAATAAATTTTGCTATTCCATTTCTCTTTGTTGACCTGGTTATTATATATAAGTTCCCATGTTTTATGAAGACAGAGGATTTCATACAGAGGATTTGCCAAGAGCTGCTCTACTATGTTTTAAGAAATTAAAATTTTAGTTTTGAATTGAAAGCTTAATATTTGTAAACAACTGTAAGAATAGATGGATAAAAAAATCACAATTTGTCCAGAGGGCTCGTGGGTGTCCTGGCACAATGTGCAGAGGCCCTTCTGTTTGCTTATGGATGTTCAATTGGTTGTTGACCACAGGGGAGAGAAAAGAGGAATGACTCACGCTATCCTGTTCTGAGGTCACTCCCAGCTTTCCCTTCTTTTTCCACATTATATAGGAAATACAATACTGAGTATATAAAATGATGAAAATATATGAAGGAAAGAAGTTCTCATAAAATCAAAGATTCAAAAAATACATCACTCATCCATCTTTAAAATTTTAAACGTACATTAAATTAAATGAAGAGGCAAAAACAGGAAAATCTTCATTATGTTGGATATGGGAATAGGATACCGAAAGTATAAGCCACATACAGAAAAAATACTAAATTGTACTTTAGCAAAACTGAAAATATTTACGCATCAAAGGAAACATCAAGAAAGTAAAGAAAAAAATCAACCCATGGAACGGGAGAAAATTTTTGCAAATCACATATCTGATAAGGGTCTAATATCTAGACTAGAGAAAGAACTCTTACAGTGCAACAACAAAAGAACAGTTTAAAATGACCTAGTAGTTTGCACTTGAGAGGAGCATCCTCTACAACAGGCTGGATGATTCTTCCTACAATACAGAGAGTTAGGGAGCCGCCATTACAACCGATGTTTATCCTCTTGGGAACGGCCTTCATGTAGGCCTATGAGCATCCTGGGGGATCATACAGACCCCATAGAAGTAGCCAAAGCTCCCCTTTTTCCAGCTCTGTCAATCCTTGGAATCTGTCCATCCCGTCTACTCCTCCCTCAAGAGAATTGTTCAAACATAGAAGTGGCGGCTCGCTAAACCATCTTGAGTGTTCATCTGTCTCCTTCGAAAGCAAAAGGGGACCTTGCCTGTTCTTACCATCCCCTGTTATGTACCTACCAATTTGTACCTTTTAATCTATGCACCTTTCCCCATTCTCCCCGTTCCCTCTCCCAACTGGTAACTCCATATCTCCATATCTATTTATGATATCTCCATATCATATTATCTCCATATCTATGATTTTGTTTCTGTTCTTCTCGTTTGCCCCATTTGTTTTTTAGATTCAGTTGTTGATAGTTGTGAATTTATTGCCATTTTATCGTTCATAGTTTTGATCTTCTTCTTTTTCTTAAATAAGTCCTTTTAACATTTCACATAATAATAGCTTGGAGAGGATGAACTCCTTTAGCTTTACCTTTACTGGGAAGCACTTTATCTGCCATTCAATTCTAAATGATAGCTTTGCTGCATAGGGTAATCTAGATTGTAGGTCCTTGCTTTTCATTACTTTGTATATTTCTTGCCAGTCACTTCTAGCCTGCAAAGTTTCTTTTGTGAAATCTGTTGAGAATCTGTGGGAACTGTTTTGTAGGTAACCATCTGCTTTTCTCTTGATGCTTTTAAGATTGTCTCTTTAAGTTTTGGCATTTTAATTATGATGTGACTTGAAGTGGGCCTCTTTGTGTCCATCTTGTTTGGGACTCTGTGCTTATGGACTTATATATGTATTTCCTTCACCAAATCAGGGAAGCTTTCTTTGATTATTTTTTTCAAATAATTTCCCAATTTCTTGCTCTTTCTCTTCATCCAGCGCCCCTATGTTTTGAATGTTGGTATGTTCAAAGTTTTCCCAGAGGCTCCTTACCCTATCCTCATTTTTTAATGCATTCTTTTTTTCTTTCTGCTTTTCTGATTGAATGTATTTTTCTTCTTTATTTTCCAAATCATTGATGTGATTCTCAGCTTCCTCTACTCCACTGTTGGTTCCCTGTACATTTTTCTTCATTTCACTTAGGGTAATCTACATTTCTGCCTGGGTTTTTTTATGCAGTTGAAGTACCCAATGAGTTCCCTGAGCATCCTAAAGATCAGTGTTTTGAACTCTGCGTCTGATAGATTGCTTATTTCCATTTCATTTAGTTCTTTTTCTGGAGGGTTTTTTTTTGTGCGTGTGTTTTCATTTGAGCCATACTTTGTCCTCCTTTTGGCAGCCGTCCTGTGTTTGTTTCTGTGTATTAGGTAAAGCTACTTTGACTCCCTGTGTTAGTTGGGTGGCCAATTGTAGACAGTGCACTGGTAAGTTGGATGGGGGTGGAGCCTTAGGTAGTCGCCAGAGCAGGGCAACCTGTGTCACCACTGTGGCTCTGTGTGGGAGAGGGCTCAGAGAGGGGGCAGTGCTGCTGCCTGACCTCTGCCATTTTGTCTGGGAGGAAGCTCTTTCCTGGCATTCACCGTGATGCCAGGCACTTCACTTTCATCCCATATGACATCAGTGCCCTTCCAGCTATTGCCCTGGTGCCGAAGCCCAGAAGCAGTGAGTCTGCATTAAGTCTAAGCCTGTTGCTGGCCCTTTAAGAGGAGACTCCTGAGAATCCCACAGTTATTCTGCTGCCCCAACCCCTACTGGTTTTTACAGCCAGAAGTTATCAGAACTTACCTTCCTGGCACTGGAACCCTGGCTGGGTGGTCTGATGTGGGGCTGGGATCCCTCACGAGGTATCCCTCCTGACTTTTATCCACCTCCCATGTGTGTGAGGCTGCCAGTTCTGCTTTTCCATAGCCCCCCTGTGCCTCTCTGTGCTTCTCTGCCTCTCAGTGCATTCTCCACATCTTTGCCTCTCCTACCCTTCTGGATGAATGTGGCTTCTTTTATACCTTGGTTGTTGGACTTCCATACAATTTCCATACAATTTTCTGGTGATTCCTGGTGACATTTGTTTTGTAGTCTAGTTGTAATTTTTGCTATGGTTGTGCAAGGAGGTGAAGCATGTTTATCTACATCTCCATCTTGACCGGAAGTCCTATAAAGAGTCTTTATAACTCAATAATAAAAAGACAACCCAATTTAAAAGTGGGCAAATTATGTATCTGAATAGACATTTCTCCAAAAAGATATACAAATAATATGAAAAGATAATCAACATCATTAGCTATCAGGGATGCTAATCAAAACCCCCCAAGAATGCCACTTCACATCTACTCAGGAAGACTATAATAATAAATAATATATGAACAAGCACCAGAAAAAAAGTGTTGACAAGGATTGGAGAAATTGGCACCCTCAACAGTCTGGTAGTTTCTTAAATGTTTAAATATATAGTTGTCATATGATCCAGCAATTCCATTCCTAGGTAATTCCCAAGAGAAATAAAAATGTGTCCACACAACACTTGCACACCAGTGTTCATAGCAGCAATATGCACAATAGCCAAAAGATGGAAACCATCCAAAAATCCATCGATTGATAAATGAACAAATAAAATGTGATATTTCCACACAATAGAACACTACCTAGTAGTGAAAAGAAACAAAGCACTGACACATGTTACAACATGGATGAACCTTGAAAAACATTATGTTAAGTGGAAGAACATACGTTATATATTTTCATTTATATGTAATGTCCAGAATGGGCAAATCTATAAACTGAGACAGAATACTAGTCATCCCTAGGACTGAGGAGATGGAAGGGTTTGGAAGTAATAGCCAGAGCACATGGCATTTTCTTATTCTAAAATAGATTGTGGTGATGATTAACAACTCCATGGATATTCTAAAAACCCTTGAACTGTAAAAAATAAGTAAATAAGAAGAAATTGAATTTGACCATACATTAAATGGATCATACATAATTAGTAAGAGGATATTATTCCAGAGATGTAAGAACTGTTCAACATCTATGAATAAATCAATATAATATACTACATTAACAAAATGAAGGATAAAAATCATATGACATCTCAATAGATGAAAGAAATCACCAACAAAATTTAACATCCATTTATCATTTAAAAATCTCGACAAAGTGGATATGAAGGGAGGATACCGCAACATAACAATGGCTATATATGACAAGCTCACAGCTAACTTCATACCATTGGTGAAAACGGAAAGCTTTTTTCTATTATTAACAATAAGACAAGGATTCTCATGCTTGCTACTTTTATATAACAGAATATTGGAAGTCCTAGACAAAGTAATTAGGCAAGAAAAAAACCAGCACCTAAATCAGAAAGGAAAACATAAAAATGTAATTATTTGCAGATGATATATGATATATAAAAAATTTCAAAGATTCCACCAAAATGGTTAGAACTGAAACAAATTCAGTAAAGTTGCAGGATACAAAAATAAATAACAAAAATACCTTGCATTCTACACACTAATAATGAAGTACCAGGAAGAGAAATCAAGGAAAAAATTCCATTTACAGTTGCATCAACAAGAATAAAATATTTAGGAGTAAATTTAATCAAGGAGGTGAAAGTTCCTATACACTGAAAACGATGAGACATTGATTAAAAGTTGAAGACACAAATAAATTGAAAGATATTCTATGCTCACAAATTAGAAATTAAAGTGTTAGTGTCCATATTACTTAGTGATTTAGAGTCAATCCAAGCCATATCAAAATTTCCTGGCATTTTTTCACAGAAATAGAATAAACAATTCTCAAATTTGTATGGAAAAAAAAACCCAACCCAAATAGCCAAAGTAATTTATTGTTCTAAGAAAGAAGAGCAAAGTGGGAGGTTTCATACCAACTGTTTTCAAACTATATTACAAAGCTATAGTCATGAAAACAGTGTGGTATTAGCATAAAAACAAAGACATAGATCAAAGAAAGGAACAGAATAGAGAGCCCCCAAACAAACCCACACATTATGGTCAATTAATTTACATCAAAGGAGCCAAGGATTTACAATGAGGAAAGGACAGTCTCTTCATTGCAAATTGTGATCTCTTCAATAAATGGTGCTGGGAAACCTGGACAGCCATATATAAAATAATTAAAGTAGACTACCACTATGTTATACCATACACAAAATATAATTCCAAAAGGATTAAAGACTTGAGTATAAGACCCAAAACTATTAAACTCCTTGAAGAAAACATAGCCTGTAAGCTCTTTACATATGTCTTGGCTGTAATTCTTTTTTAATTTGACACCAAAAGCAAAATTAAACAAGTGGGGCTAAATCAAACTAAAAAGTTCTGTACAGCAAAGAAAACCATCAGCAACATGAAAAGGTAACCTACGGCATGAAAGAAAATATTTACAAGCCATAGTTCTGATAAGGGGTTAATATCCAAAAATATATGTAAATGCATACAACACAATAACAACAACAACAAAAACAACAACAAACAACTTGATTAAAAAGGATAAGTAAAGACATTTCTTCCAAAAGCTGGAAGCTGCTATATCCAAGAAGTTATAGATGGCCAACAAGTACATGGAAAGGTGTCAATATCACTAATCATCGTGTTAATGCAAATCAATATTACAATGAGATGTCATCTCTACTCCTAAATGACTATTATCAAAAAGACAGGAAATAACAAATATTTATGAGTATGTGGAGAAAAAGGATGATGCTCACCTGTGGTAAGAGTGTAAACTGGTACAGCCACTATGGAAAAGAGTATGGAGAGGCCTCAAAAAAGTAAAAATAGAATTGCCTTATGATCTAGCATCCTGCTCCTGGGTATTTAACCAAAGGAAACAAAAACACTAACTTGAAAACTTGTCTACATGTCCATGTTCATTGCAGCATTGTTTAGAATAGCCAAGATATGGAGGTAAGCTAAGTGTCTATCACTAGATGAATGAGTAAAGAATATAGTATATGTAATCCATGAATTGTTATTCAGCCATATAAAGAAGGATATCTTGCCATTTGTAACAGCATGGAAGGACAACACATTATGCTAAATGAAATAAGTCAGAGAAAGACAAATACTGTATGATCTTACTTATATCTAAAAACCAAAATCAAAGACACAGAAAAGAGATTCTTAGTTACCAGAGGAAGGGGTTGATGATGGGCAAAATGGATAAAGGAATTCAAAATGTATAAACTTCCATTTATAAAATAAAAAAGTCATGGGGATGTAACATATAGTATGGTGACAATAGTTAATAATATAGTATTTTGTATTTGAAAGCTGCTAAGAGAATAGATCTTAAAAGTTATCAGAAAAAAATTTGTAACTGTATGGTGAAGGGTGTTAACTAGACTTATTGTGGTCATTATATCATCATATATACAAATATCAAATCATTATGTCATATACCTGAAACTAATACAGGGTGGAGCAAAAGTAGGTTTATAGTTGTTAGTATATGAAACACTGAGTTTATTCTTGTATTATTATTTATTAATTATTGTATTATTTTCCATAAGAACAACTATAAACCTACCTTTGTCCCACCCTGTATAATGTTACATTGTATAATGTCAGTTACCTCTCAAAAAACATTTTGAGTCCTGGAAATTTCACTTTAGAAAAGTGTGTAGCCCTGGTTAGTGTGGCTTGGTGGACTGAGTGCCAGTCTATGAACCGAAAGGTCACGGGCTCTATTGCCAGTCAGGGCACAGAGCACAGTCTGGGTTGCCAGCCAGGTCCCCGGTTGGGGGCATGAGACAGGCAACTGATGGATGTTTCTCTCGCACATCGATGTTCCTCTCCCTCTCTTATTCTCTCCCTTCCCCTCTCTCTAAAAACAAATAAAATACTTTTTAAAAAGTACATGATTTATATAAATATTGATATAATTACTAAGCGTGTTATAGTTCACTTAATGTCTCCACAAACTTATGCACTTCATTCCCGCAGATGAATTAACCAGTTGTATCTCCATTTGAATGACAGCATGTCTGAACTCAAAACACAATCTGAACTCTGGATTTCAAAACATAGTTGAGAAGTTCTTACTATCAGAAGTAGTGGACAGAATTACTTATTTTCAATAGAGTTACAAAGGAAGCTTAGTTTTCTTTTAACAGTTTTCAGGTTACTTTACTCAGCTCAGAGCCTGAGAGGAGAATTTAGATGCAAAGTTTTTAAGAGAGTGCTCTTCAGGCAGAATCTGTAAGAGAGAAAGTAAATCAGAATAAGGAAGGCGAACATGAGCCAAAAGGGCGGTAGCCTGTGCGGTGAGGCAGCTGCTGTGAGCTGAGGACAGTGTCCGGAAGAGGAGGGATGGAATAAGCCTTTAAGAGCCACACTCACAGGAGCTGGGGGATAGGTGCAGTGGCTGGGAAAGGAACGTGGGTTGGAGACCACGCACCTATTGCAGTGGGGAACAAGGAGCGACAATTAGCATAACTCACAACAGTCCTAATAGTTGCTTCCCTCTGACCCAATCGAAGCAGAGCTAAGCCCATAGCAATGGCTGTGAAAAGGGGTGAGTCTGGATGATCATCTTTGTACCATGGGATAATCTAACTACAGTCCTCCCTGGACTGGAGGACCAGGGCAAGGCCTCAAACAAACAGCAGTCAAATCTATATGTTGACCACGAGCTACGACAAGATCAGTTTTAAAGGGTGACCTGGAGCAGTCAGCTTTCTTAGTTAGAATATTTGATGTAGGCAGTACTGGGAGTGTTATGGCAGAATGAGACACCGGGAAAGACTCAGGCGACACCAGGAGTAGCGAAGAGAAGGTTTATGAACGCATGCGGGCCCAGTGGAGTGCTCTCTCAAAGTCTGGGCCCCTTTCAACTGTTTCACATTCCTTTTATGCTGGGTCAGAAGGGGGAGGATCCTGGGAGGTGGGGTATAGCTTTGGCGTGAAGCAAGTTACAGAAGTGGAAGAGAAGCAGTTATTGCATCAGCCGAGGCAAAGTGGCATTTTTATTCTAAATTTCCCTTTACAGGAGCAGAATCTGAAAAGTCAGATCACGATGTTATAATACACAAGCTAAAGTTGTGAGGGAAGCAGAAGCTGTGAGTAAGCAATGGCCACGAGGTGGAGAAAAGGCACCCAGAAATCATAGATTGAGGAAAACATTTGCTGGAGAAATGTAGGATGGGGGACAAAGTGAAAACATAAAGGATAGCCAACTCACATTGGTAGCGCTCCAGAGCAAAGAACTGCAAATCCTGATGTTACTTTTATTTCATCAGATGGGGAAAGATTGTACAGAACATGATCAGGAGACACTAGACTGAATAAATTGTCCTCTGGTGAGGGCAGTACAGTTTTCTGCATGATCTTGTTTTGCCAAACACTGGGATGCCGCTGGTATGCCTGGAAGTGGGATTGTTCTGTGTAAGACGGACTAGAGAAACTTGGAGGCCACGGCGCAGTCAGAAGGAGAACGGCAAAGAAGGTGGCTTTAGAATATAGATGCCCAAGCAGAGCTTGGAAATCGTTAATGGTGGAATGTGTGATGTCAACTGATTTACAGCGTCTTTTTTTTTTTTTAAGAAGTGTGATTCAACTATGGGGAGAAAGGAATCAGGAATCGTTAACATCTGGACTACCCAATATTATTTGGTAAATGTCCTAAGAAACAGAGACAGGTGTGCCAAGAATTCTATTAAAATCATAGGAAGAGCACTTGCCAACTGTGAAGGAGTTCTAGAGAAGCAGAAGCCAGAGAGACGCTCGAAGGTGGACAGGTGAATGGCCTCGTGAAGAAGGGAGGAGTACAGATCACTATTCCAGACAGTAGTAAGAAACGCGGGACTTGATTATTTCTACAGGTTTTGCCAATTTTGAGTCAGTACCTCTTCATAGTGTTCTACTTCAATATAAGATCTTGGGGATGTTGATCTACTTCAGCAGGTAGAAAGAAAAGCTTGGGTAGCCTGGGCCAGGTTTTAGTAAGGGGAGTCATTTGTACCAGACTACGAAGCTTCTGACACAGTGATAACGTAAGGACACGGAATCTGGTTAGGCTATCACAATTCATCCCTCACCCCTAAGAGAATATTCTATAAGGTGTTAAATATACAAACTTCTAAGTTAAACAGAATGGAAAACTCGAGGAATTGTTAGATCTTCCTTAGCATTTGAATTATGAACTGTTTGACCCAAGAAAACAATTTGTGTGTGTGTGTTTATGTGTGTAAACATACCCACTGATCCACTGTCATGAGGTTAGGAGAAACTTCAGTGTGCTTTGCGGTTTCTGCGTTTGCAATGTGAGTTTAAGGTGCAGTCGGTTGATCCCTGATGTGCCATTAAAATGATCTCATGGTAATAATGAAGCTACAAAATAAACAATGACATGGAATAATAAAACAACAACAAAAACAATGGAGTGGATCGCTTGACAGCCCAGTTCGTAGCATAACGAGCCTTCCTTGTGTGTGGTGGCGGCGTTTGTGGGCCCGCGTGAGTGTGAGTATTTGTGAGTGTCTAATTCTATGGTAAAAGAACTTTTAACATTAATTCAGCAGAAACATTTCAGTAATCAGCGATCTACTTAGCTATGGAATTCCTGGGTTCCTTTTGGAAACACTAACGAAAGCTGCTGTAGAGCTTTCCTCCCCTCTACTTCCTCGAGCAGATCTAAGGGATAATTTTACAGCTTTCTTTGGTGCTTATAATGCTAGTCTTAAATGCTTAGAGCCCTTAATTATAAACGGAATATTTTCTCTGTTCCCACTGAGTGTTGTCAAAAATGAAATACAACCACTACAAGAAAAAGAATTAATCAGATCAGTTCAAGGTCATAACTTAAGTGAACTTAAAAATCAAAACTGTATGTCCCTAATGTGATAATATATACTTATACAGGGCTTTGTGGTTGATGCCATCACCACTTTTCCAAATCTTGCCAATAATATTATTGCCATAAAAATTGGAGAGTTGATTAGTGGGTTACTTAAAACTGTAATCTTAGCCTTTAGAGGATTTATTTAAATCTAATTTAAAAAGAGTTTTTAATATTTATTTTAACAGAAGTTTACTTAGAAATTTAAGATTAGAAATAGTTTCAAATGAGCTCTGCTAAAACTAGAAGTTGGATGTGTGCCTTTTTTCCAAGGTGATTATACTTCCCTTAAGGCCAATTTGTCATTGATAAAACATCTGTCCCAAACTGTTCATGTGTATTTTGAGAACCCATGATCAATCAAGCTCCCCATTTGGATGGGCAACTATTGTTTTCTAGGTAAAGATGAATGATGATAGGTGGATATAATATTTTTATGTTAACTTTAATGATGCCTGTTTTTCTGAAACTGGTAAGATATCAGGATGGTGTGTTATGCTTTTGCCTTATCTGACAATTAAGTTCTTATTGGAAATTCAGTAAAGGAAACAGTCAAAGGATATTTAGAGGTCTTATGAGATTTTTAATTTTGTGCTAAGGACACTTTCTTATGGAACAGTTTGAATATACTGCCAACCATGGAACTGGATGTTTATAAAAATAAATTGAAGATTTTTCTATTTTAAAACTTTATTTTTATAGGTTCTTTTTTGAGTTTTTTTAAAGTAAATTTTATTGATTATGCTATGACAGTTGTCCCATTTTTTTTCTCCCCTTTATTCCCCTCTACCCTGCATGTCCCCTCCCACCAGCATACCCTCCCCACCACTTAGTTATGTCTACAGGTCATACATATATGTTCTTTGGCTCCTCCATTTCTATACTACCCTTAACCTCTCCCTGTCTATGTTGTACCTTCCATTTATACTTCTTATTCCCTGTACCTTTTCCCCCATTCTTTCCCCACCCCCTCCCTGCTGATAACCTTCCATGTGATCTCCATTTCTGTGATTCAGTTCCTGTTCTAGTTGTTGGCTTAGTTTGTCTTTGTTTTTGCTTTTGTTTTTTTAGGTTCAGTTTTGATAGTTGTGAGTTTGTTTCCATTTTACTGTTCATAGTTTTGATTTCTTCTTTTTCTTAGATAAGCCCCGTTAACATTTCATATAATAAGGGCTTGGTGATGATGAACTCCTTTAACTTGATCTTATCTGGGAAACACTTTCTCTGCCCTTCTATTCTAAATGATAGCTTTGCTGGATAGAATAATCTTGGATGTAGGTCCTTATCTTTCATGACTTTGAGTACTTCTTTCCAGCCCCTTCTTGCCTGTAAGGTTTCTTTTGAGAAATCAGCTGATAGTCTCATGTTAACTCCTTTGTAGGTAACTGTCTCCTTTTCTCTTGCTGCTTTTAAAATTCTCTCCTTATCTTTCATCTTGTGTAATGTAATCAGGATGTGGCTTGGTGTGTGCTTGCTTGGGTCCAACTTCTTTGGGACTCTCTGAGCTTCCTGGACTTCCTGGAAGTCTGTTTCCTTTGCCGGATTGGGGAAGTTCTCCTTCATTATTTTTGCAAATAAGTTTTCCATGTCTTGCTCTTCCTCTTCTTCTGGCACCCCTATGATTCGGATGTTGGAACTTTTAAAGTTGTCCCAGAGGTTCCTAAACCTCTCCTCATTTTTTTGACTTCTTGTTTCTTCCTTCTGTTCTGGTTGAATGTTTCTTCTTCCTGCTCCAAATCATTGACTTAAGTCCTGGTTTCCTTCCCTTCACTATTGGTTCCTTGTATATTTTTATTTCACTTTACATAGCCTTCACTTTTTCTTCTGTTTTGCAACCATACTCAACTATTTCTGTGGGCATCCTGATTACCAGTCTTTTGAACTCTGCATCTGACAGGTTGACTCACTGTTCATTGCTTAGTTGTATTTTTTCTGGAATTTTGATCTGTTCTTTCATTTGGGCCATACTTCTTTGTCTCGGGGCTCCTATTACATTGTAAGGGGCGGAGCCTTAGGTATTCACCAGGGTGGGACAACCCACATTGTGGCACTGTCTGTGGGGGAGGGGTCTGAGAGGGAACAATACCGCTTGTTTGGCTCTCAGCTAGCTTTCAGGCACTTCCCCTGCTACCCACAAGCAAATTGGGCCCTTTTGGTGCTGATTCCTGGGTGGGTGGGTTTGTGTACCTTCCAGGTCCATATGGACCCCTCCAATGAACTCTCCTGTGAGGCTGGGAGTTTCTCCCACTGCCATAACCCCCACAGATTTTTATAGCCAAAGGTTTCAAGGCTTTCTTTCCCCATACTGGAACCCTGGGTTGCGTGGCCTGTCTCTCTCTCCTGCTGTTTCTCTTGGTTTATCTGCACACAAATGTGGGACTGCCCAGTCCACCAGCTGCTGTCTCGCCTGTTCCAGTCCTTGCCACATGTCCTCTCTGCTCTGCTGCCCATCTCCGCCCCTCCTACCAGTCTGGATGAATGTTTCTTCTTTAACTCCTTGGTGGTTGCACTTCTAAACAGTTTGATTTTATGGCAGTTCTGGTTGTTTTCTTTTTTTGTTTTTAAATTTGTTGTTGTCCTTCTTTTGGTTGTGTGAGGAGGCAAAGTATAGGTACCTACACCTCCATCTTGGCCAGAAGCCCTTACATTGTTGTTTTGAGACACCTGAACTAAGATGGCACTCTGCTACCTGAGGGTCTGTGTGTTCTGCCTTCCATCTCCCAACTCTTCCCATCTCTATTTTAGCCACAGACACAGGTAGGTGTGTTGTGCTGATATTGAACTAGAATTTTTAATCTTTGCTGATATAGAATGAATGAGACCTTTAAATTGGAATCTCTAGAAAGAGATATATAGTATAAGTCAAGCTTTTCACTTAACCATTTGTTCATGTATTCACTAAATGTTAATTGAACATTTGTTCTCATTTTACAAATGCACAATAATTAGTTGTTTAGTGATTTATCTCTCTTATCAGACTGTGAAAGATTTTATCTCAGTGGCTAGATTAATGGCTAACATTTATTGAATTTTACATATACAGTTGTCAAACAAGTGAGTGTGAAGATTCAAGAGTGATTTTTAAAAATGAAGAAGAGACACATTTATTTAGCATGTAATATAAGTTAGATGTTTTGTGAATCACTTCACTTACAAGATTTTCTTTATTTTATTCAACTCTTACAGTAAATCTCTGAGGAAGTATAAAGTAAATAGAACCATCAGGTTATGAATGATTTTAAAATTAGGGGCCTGGATGAACTCATGTACAGGTGACTGAGTATAAATAGAGAAGAGAAGAGGTCTGAGGGTTGGGGTGATGAGGGTGGTCCAAGAAAGGACCTTGGGGAAAATGGCTAACGAAGGAGGAGACTTAAGTGCCTTGTGTCTCAAAAGTCAAGAAGAATGTATTTCTGAAGAGGGAGTCATCAACATTGTGAAATACTGACAGTGGATTAGACAGGAGGGAAGCTGATGATTGGGCTTATTGATGAGGAGGCTGCTGGTGTCTTTGTCAAGAGCATTTTTGGTACAGTGGTGGTGATAAAAGCCCATTTGAAATCCAGGATAGAATGGGAAAAGAGATGGGTAGACTAGGTATAGTGAATTCCTGAATTTTTCTCTAAAGACAATAGCTGATGTGAACTTGTAAGATTAAGGGAGTGGTTATCAATATTCAAGATATTATAACCTTATGCTCATGAGAATAATTGAATAGAGAGGTAAAATTTACAATGCAGGAGAAGGAGGATCACTTTCTGGAGTGAGGTTCTTCAGTGAACAAGAAAGAAAACGCATGTAGTCTAGTGTATAAGTAGAACATTTGATTCCATAAGAAAGTGTGTGTGCGTATTATATATATTCACATTTTAGCCATTGCAACAGGAGAGGTGAATAGCATATGAATTAAAATGTGGAGTGTTGATAAATTTGGAGGTTATGTAGAAGTTCTCTCTTGATTGTTTCCATTTCTGCATAAAATAAGGAGGAGAATCATTTACTGAGATTGAGGAAGGGAGATGTTATGGATGGAATTATGTCCTCTCACCTCATTCATATGTTGAAGCCCTGTCACCTAACATGGGGGGCAGAATTTGGAGATGAGGCCTTTGAGAGACAATGAGGTTTAGATGAGGTCATGAGGATTGTGCTTCATGGGACGATTAGTGCCCTTATAAGAAGAAACACCAGAAAAAGGGGTTCAGGGTGGAAGTGAAGGATCCTGAACTTGCCTCCTCTTACAAACACATCAAAACTATAGCTCATATCAAGCAACTCTTCTCTGAAAAGGACTTGAGGATGACCAGCACTGCTATTCCACAACTAAGGATCAGGAGAAATGACAACATCAAAATCGGTAGAAACACGGTCTTGTCAGGACCCGCACCCTGCTCAGTAACCCACGAGGGGGAGGGGTAATCACAAAAGTGCAGCTCCCAAGGAGCAAGGGGTCCAAGCCCCATATCAGGCACCCCAGTCCTGAGGAGGCCTGGTGGGACAAGAACACAGAAGTGCCAGGTGCTGTACCATGCTTGGAAACATTATAGAGTTAAATTATATGAAACATTTACAGCAAGAATTCATAAACTAGGACTCAAACTTTTCATTTCAGGTGGCGGGAATTAAGTCAAATAAAACCGTAGTTATAGGTTGCATATATATGGTGCTTTGTGTGTGAGACATTAATTTTCTAAGTGCTACACACATACCAGCTCATTTAATCATTACCATAGCCCTATGAGGTAGGTACTATTATTCCTAATTTTCAGGCAAGAAAATGGAATCACAGAGAGATTAGGGACTTGCCCAGGGTCACAGTGGAAAGTGACAGGTAAGGTCACACCAGAGATTAATGAAGCTCGGAAATTTCATTTTACCCTCGCCCCTTGAATCGCCTCACTGTGATGTGAGCTCTGCTATCTGAGAGCTTCACCCTGTGAGGTAAGGGCAGGTGACAGTAGGGACTAATACCCAGAAGGTTCCCTTGAGAAGAAGGCCACAGTATTTCATCCTGTAACTAACTGAAAGCACCCGGATTATTGAATACGGAGAAAACCTGCACCAGGAGCTGAGCTAATTGAAGAACAACTGGCCTTGTTCCTGTTCTTGTGGGTTGCTGGGTTGTTAGAGTAAGGCTGACCGAGTGGCCCAGGACAGACTACTGAGTGAAGCATGTTATGGGGCAAGAATCAAGCCAAAAGTTGTTTAGCATCCTGATCTTATGAGGGGGGCATTTGAGCACCTGGCAGTATGACACTCCCTCAGCCCCTGGTCAGTCCACGCCGGCTCGCCTCGCCTGGGGGATTGGCAGTCGGAAGAGAGAGATGTCATGGTGCTCCGGGCCCATAAACTTGAGTTTTTACAGCCGAACAATAAGGCAGCGACAGTGGCCAGACCGCGTTCTTCCTCTGGAGAGAAGGAAATGGCTGATGTGTGTTGGTAGGGAGGGAAGGGTTTGCAGGATGACAAGTTTTCACCAAAGGCCTTATAAGGTTTTTAAGCCTTTATGTGCATATATGCCTGGTATAGGAAATGCACTAAAAACTATACTGAGATCAAATTCTTCGCAGTAATTCCACCCCTGAGAGTCCATTTAATAAACTAATCCCAACTATAGCAAAGAGTTTTACACTCAAGGAAGTTCATAGAATCATCATTAATAATTGTAAAAAACTAGAAACAATATCCAATTATAAAGAAAGGATTAAATGAACCATGGTACATTTGGTCGTTAAAATATTATTTACCACTAAAATTAATTACGGAGATTACATGAGAACATGAATATGCTAATGGAATAATGGTAAGTGAGAACAGTAGGATATAAAATCATATGTACAATTATATTCATTTTCTATATTTTTGACACACATTTGTGTCAAAGGCTTAGAAGACAGAACACCAAGACAGAAAAAGTAGTTGAAGGTGACTGGTAGGACAATTGATGATTTACTCCCTTTGTTCTTAATTGTCTGAATTTTCAAATGTCTGTTCATAAGTGGTTTTGAATGAAAAAAAAAGTTATATGGAATCACAGTAGTATACACATGAAAATAATGTGAATTTAACCCTTGGAAAGAAAGAGGAGCTATAATATTCAAGCCTGAGCCCCTTAAGTCTGTCATCATTGAAGAGAAGGAAAGTCCCAGCATTTCAAAAATGTAATTTAATGTTCCCATTATAGCTCTTATAGGAATAGTTTTCAAAGTGAAGCTCATAATAGAACCTAAAATAAATAAACGTTCTAGATATGTGGCTGAGCTTGATTTATCCTGAATCACTTGACTCAAAAGCTTTGTTTGATTAACCTGCACCAGCAAAAGCTGGAATTCAACTTGAACCTTTGGTTATATTGTGTCCATCTTGCTTATTTCACCGAAAAAACTAACATTGTTTGGGGAAAGTGTGGGGGTGGGAAATGAGGAGAAATTACAGACAGATGTGTTTTAGATTAGAGACTCTTCTAGACTATGGCTCCAAGGTGAAATTAGTCATTGGCATGAACACTCCTTTTCAAAACTGTTTATGGTGCAGAAGCGATGGCGTGTGCGAGCGCCAGGTTTTCTCAGGTTCTCCCACATTTCCGTGTAATCGCGTGAGCTGGGGTTGAGTTAGGAGATGGCAGCCAGGGCTTCTAATTTGTGACCCACTAACACAGTAATTTTTTTCTTTTTAAATTTCTTCAGAGGGATTGGTTGCTACTAGTGCACAGTTTTTTCTGAAATGTTTAAAAGCACAATAAATAGCATTTCTTGGTTATTGCCCTAAAACTAGGGTTTTAGTTTAATTTAAAGAAAAAAAAAAAACTGCCATTGCAACAACATAGATGGACCTGGAGGGCATAATGCGACTCCTAACGGGCCGGTGGTTGCCAGAGGCAGCAGGGGTGTGGGTAGAGTGGGTGCAGGTGTCAAAAGGCAGGCAGGTACAAGCTTCCAGTCAGAAAATAAATGTCCTGGGGATGTAATGTGCAGCATGGAGACTAGAGTTAACAGTACTCTATTGTATATTCGAAAGCTGCTAAGAGAGAGCAGATCTTAAAAGTTCTCATGAAAAGAAAAAAAATGGTAACTGTAGGGATGGATGTTAACTAAACTTACTGTGGTAATCATTTCACGATATATACATATATCAAATCATTATTTTGTACACCTAAAACTAATACAATGTTATATGTCAATCATACCTCAATGAAAAGATAAAAAATTAGAAAAACCAAAATAAATAATGCTCTTGGATCTATAAATCTGAGTAACACCGATGGACCACAAGATACTATATATAATTTTACTTTTGTTAAAAAGTTCTCCTTGCCCTTCTTTTCCAAATGTGGCATTAGTTATTATTTATTATAAAGATAACAAAAATATATAAAATAGGTCCTTCTATGTATTTTGGACATTTGCAAACTTTAGAAGATAGACATAATAGATCAGATCACTACATTTTTACCCCTTCTCTCCTCTCTCTCTCTCTCTCTCTCTTTTTTTGTATGCCCAGTGAAATAATTGTATTACAGGAATTTGTACATTCTGTCTGACACTACCTACTATTTTGACTTTGAAAGTTGACTGCTGCCTTCAGCATTGTGCAATGTTTGGCTAACAGCACATTTTGGCTGTGTCAGGAGTTTCTTGTGTTATATATTATTGCAATAGAATTTTTTTTATTGAGTCCAGATATGTTTACATGTGTCTTTCTTCTTCTTAGTTTCTGGAGGTTAACCTTTCTAACAGTCTTCCTTTCCTTGCAGAAAGGAATCCGGGGATCCTTGACAGTTGGATGAAATTGGCATTAAAAATGGGGGGAAAATAATTGAATGAACGTTTTGGAGAGAAAACGGCTAACAGACTCAGAGGAGGTTTGAAAAATCTCAAATTAGAAGAACTTTTTAAAAAAATGTAGAGCCCCTTCTCATTCTTGTTGAGTATCAGAAGGAAAAAAAAGTGTTCAGTGATAAATTCTTAAATACATAAACCAGTGTCTAAGCTTCTGACATGGAAACCAGCTTTATACTTGACCAGCAAAAGCAGAGCAGTGTGGCCAAGTGGCCAGGACAGTAGTTGGTGTCACTTTTCTTAGTTGATCAATATGATGAACAGGTGAACACAGATGAATTTGTCTTAAAAACTGCCAGACAACCTGGTTTTCATAGAAAGGATTCCATTTGAGTCTCTGTTCAGTATAACTGATATACAGGGGTGGGCAAAAGTAGGTTTATAGTTGTTTGCATAGAAAATAATACAATAACCAATAAATAATACAAGAATAAATAAAGTCTGTGTTTCACATACTCACAACTATAAACCTACTTTTGCCATACCCTGTATGAGTGCTTATGAATCATGGAATATAATCTAAACAGTTTTATTTCTATCTCCTATTGCTCCTATAAATTTTCAGTTGGGGAAAGCTTTTCTCTGTCCGTCAGATGAAAACTTGGCAGATCCCAAAATGTTTGTGATCATTTTTGCAGTATGCCATTACTTTAAGGGATATGCTAAATTAAAAAAATAATCGGATGTAAAAAGTTAAGTAGGTTTTTGATTTTTTAATCTAGAAGAAGAGGCCCAGGCCTGTAGATGGCAGGTTGGGGCATTTGGGGAGGAGAGAGAGAAGCTGGACTTGGACTCATTGGGCTTAGACCATGCCCTGCTTGAAGAGGAAGAAGGAGAGACAGGGAAGCAGGAAAGGGGGATTCTTTCCCTGCTCTATCATTGGAAGCTGGCTTCTCACTGGGGCCCTGGCAGGTGTTTGTAGCTGATGCTTTCTCCTGTGGGTCCTCTGAAAACCCTGAGTGGCCCTTTCCACTGGCCACGCTTGTAGGGTGAGTCATGTCCCTCCTTCTGCCCTCGGGCCTGGTGCTGAGGTACCCTCTGTCTGGGCGATGCATACAAGTCCTTGTGTACCCTAGACCAGCTCTCTCCTCTGGAAGCCCACATTTGGTCTGCGAGAATCACACATTTCTTGACCTTTACTAAAAGTACAGTAAAGCACACTTTTATTATGAAATATAGTTATGTAGCAAATGTAGCACTGTCCTCACTGCATTGTCCTGAAACAGGCCCCTTTAACTTTCTCAGTTTCTGGTATCCCCTAGTCACAGAGAAGAGCAGGCCCTCCAAGCGCTCCAGCTAAAGTCCTCACTTGCACTGAGATGCTGCTGACATCTCCTCGCCTTTCCCCTTAGGGAGTGGAGGCGAGGCTCGAGCCCAGCTTTTTCCACTGAAATATTCCTCAGGATATCCTCTTTCCTTATCTGCATGTTCTGACTCTTTTTTACATTCTTTTTCTTAATCCTCACCCAAGAACATGTTTACTGATTTTAGAAACAGGCAAAGGGAGGGAGAAAGAGAGGGAGAGAAATAACAGTTGGTTGCTTTTTGTACACGCCCTGACTGGGGACTGAACCCACAACCCAGGCATGTGCCCTGACCAGGAACTGAACCTGCAACCTTCTGGTCTGTGGGACAGGACTTGGCCCAACCAACTGAGCCACACCAACCAGGGCCTTGTTTATATTCTTGGTCTGACTGAGGGGCCAAGAAGTATGGATCCAGTTTTTGGACATTTTATTTGTTAAATTTGCATTTTGTCTGGCCCCTAGCTTTGGCACATAGCACTTTTTCTATTTCGTTGCCTGCACCAAAACTTCAATGAACAAACACACTGTTACACTGACGTGAACTCTATTATCCTATTGGTATTCATGTTACTTAGATCTTAGCCTAAAATCACCAGATAAAATACAGGATGCTGATTTAAATGTGCATTTCAGATAAAGAGTGAGTAATTTTCTTTAGTACATGTATCTCCCATGCACTGTTGGAGGCATACATAAACTAAAAAAGTATTCATCTTAAATGAATACTTTTGAACTAAGTTTAAGATAAACTGAATGTTTATCTTAAATTCAGAATTAAGTGGGCATCCTGTATTTTATTTGCTAAATTTGGCAAGTTTCTCCTAGCCAATATTTTTTAAATGCAAATAAAAATTATTTTAATTAACATTTCATTATCTGCAGGTATGTATGTATGTATGTATGTATTCATGTCCAATTTGAATAACTGGGTATAACCTGTACTAGAGTCATAAAATAACTGTTCAGCAAATCTGTTTCGATGGCAATATGTGTGGTTCTGTTTCTGGGTACATAAGGCTTACCATCTGCCTGGCTACTTATTTGTCTTCTGCATACACACATGTAATCAATCTTGAGGGTAGTGCAAAAACCCATTTTGCATATGAGGCCTGGTTTTAGAGGGTTATAATATGATGAAAGCCACTTTGATATAGGGAATGAGCTGTTTATTCTGCTATTAAACACTTCTTAAGTGTTTGCCTTTATTTACTCTTTAACTCATAAATACTTGCTATTTATAATGTATCTTGTGAGGAGTTCAAAATGCATTAGAAATACCTCCTATTAAGGCTATCTGATTCCACTGTTGACATTATTATTAGATATTGTGCTGTGATCATGCTTTTTATGATAAACAAATGGGTTGAGCAATGAGGTTACAAAAATCGTAGAGTAAGACAGTGATTTACCAAATCAAGGATTCCATCCAATGTTTTCAGTTCAGATCATGAGATGTATTAACTATAACACAATCTTTGTGAGAAGGAGTCACTTAATTGTTCTGTGTGTTCTTGAGATCCCGGTTGGTGGTAGATGGAGAGGCAGGATTTCCACAGTAAGATGGCTGAGGTGTGTTTAAGTGTAGAATGCCTACTGAGGGTGTGGAAAAGCATTTCATGGAAGACAGAATTTTCCTTACCTGTAAATTCTGAAAATTTTAGCAGGAGACAGCATGGTAGAAAAAAGAGAATTTATGGAAATGACCTAGGTGATACTTTAAATATATAACAATTATTTCTAATTATGGGTGGAAAAACTTATTATTTTTCTTTCAGTCTGATACCTAATAGCATTAACCACTGTAATGCTTCCCTATTTTATTTCTAAACTTGAAGGGGTAGGGTCTCCATTAAGTTATCTGATACTTGCGAGAAATGCATTGAACAGAATAGGAGATAATCACTTTACAAGAAGCTCATGTGGGCGAAGAAACTCATAAATCATAAACATAGTCTGGTAATTTTACACACCACAAATCCAACATGAGCTAGTGATGGAACGGCACTGGAGAAAATATTTCTGTAGCCTTGGTCTGCAACAATGGGAGTGTACTGGTGTGACCACCTCTGTGTTTACTTCTGAGTGTAAGGAAAGGGTGTAAGGACTCATCGTGCTTATGTAAAGTGGAAAAGATTTAAATGGGACACCCTTGCTTTCTTCAGATATTCAGAACACTTCCTTTTGAGGGAGTTGGATGGAGTTAGTGTAGTTGCAGTGTATGACCACAGAGTCAGTGACCGAGACTTACCAGGAGACACAGTTCGGTCTGTCACTGGCTAACAAAACAGGATGACCTAAAAATGAAACTGGCTGCCCTGTTTGGTAGCAAATGACCTATTGAGAAAGCTCACCTGAAGCTCAGATGCTCACTTTTCAGGGATGTAGATTAAATAGGTGATTGAAGTTCCTTTTAACTCTATGATTTCATGATTCTATGATATCCTCACAGAACATGAGAATAGTTAAAATGAGTATAGCACATATTATTATCCTCGGGCACTGTCCTAAGTGCATGTACTCATTCATTCATTTATTTATTTATTCAGAAAATATTAACTAATTACTAGGTACTACTAGGTATTATTAAAGGCCCCAGGGTTAGATCAAATTTTTGCCCTCATGGAATCATATTCTAAATAGCATAAGTAAATAACTTACATAGTAGGTGAGAAAATGGTACAGGTTAAAGAGAAAAATAGAGCCAAAAAATGGGACGGGGGTCCTAAGAGAGAATTTATAATTTTAAATTGGGAAGGCCCTGATGAGATGATCATATTTGAGTGAAGGTGTGAAGGGGATGAGGGAGCAAACTGTGCGATTACTTAGAGGAGGAAGGATTCATGCAGAGGGAACAGCAAGTGCAAAGGCCCCGAAGCAAGATTTGCATTTTGCTCTGCATGAGGAGCGGGGGACCTGTGTGATGGAGACAACGGGCACAGGGGCGAGTGGTGGGAGTTAAGACCAGAGATTTAATGAGGGCCCAGCTTTTGTACGGCCTCCAGGTCATGGTTGAGAAGGTGTTTTTCCCTCTGAGCAAGATGGGCAGCCATTGAAGGGTTTTGATATAACATGGTTTATGGTGTGATTTGCAGAAAATAGACTGTAGAGGCCAAGGAGATAGGAGGTTGTTGCAGTAATACCAGGAGAGATGATGGCAGCTGGCACCAATTTGGTGGCAGTAGATGTGGTGAAAAGTGGCTGGAGCCTGCATTTATTTTGAAGGTAGAGACAGCAGAATTTGCTGACATCTTGGATGTGGGGTAGGTGAGAAACCGGGATTAGGATGACGACGAGGACTTGGGCCTGAGCAAAAAATAAATAAATAAAAAAAGTTGTGAAGGACTGAATTGGCATGAAATGTGATGGGGAAGACTGTGTGGTTTGGGGTGGCGTGGGAGGGCTATCAGCAGCTTTACAAGAACCATCCCTTTAATCATCTTAAAATCTTTTGAGGTTACAATCTCCATTCTATAGATGAGGAGATTGAGATGGAGAGAAATTGAGGAACTGGGCAGCTTTCAAAGGACTGAAGGCAAGATTTGAAGGGAGGCACCTGACTCAGGATTTGTCCTCTTAACGGTTATGTTATGGTGTCTCATTACAATGTGGAGTCAGGTGTTCCTCAGCAGGGAGCAGAGGGCACAGCCTTCAAAAGCAGACACACACTGAGCTGTGGGCATCCGTAGGAGGAAATATCAGGTACAGAGAAAGGAGACCGGAATTCCAGTTCTGAGCATGTATAATAACTTCTGTCTCTCATTGATTATTTGCGGAAGATAAGCAGTTTGAATAAAGAGACTTTTATTTTTAGCTAATTGTTGAATTTTTTTTTACAAAACTTTTTAAAATTTTATTTTTTTATTGTTGTTCAAGTACAGTTTGGTCCATTTTCTCCCTCACCACTCCCCCACCCTTCCCATCCCCACCTCTCATCCTCGATCCTACCCCGTTTCGGTTTTGTCTATGAGTCCTTTATTCATGTTCCTTGATGAGCCTTCCCCTGTTTCCCTGTTATCCCCTCCTCTCTCTCTCCTGTTTACTGTCAGTTTGTTCTTTATTTCAATGGCCCTGATTATATTTTTATCTAATCTGGAATTGATTCTGTCTCATTTATCTAAATTGAGCTCAGAGGTACTCTTTTTCCCCAATTAAATGGTTTCACTTTTATTTTTAATCATTCTGGCTATCATTTTCATCATAAAAAAACTTTTAAATTTTGTATTATGTACATAGCTATCTTCCCTTTTTTATAAGTATTAAAGATAATGTGAAAAGTATAGCAAAGTATTAAAAACATTATGGTCACACTAAGAGATAACTATGAATGGTCTATTAATACATTTCCTTTTAATACATTTTCCTATAGTACTTTCAGCAACCATATGTATAAGTGTTCTATATGGTGGACATTCCACTATATACGCAGTTTTGTACTATGCTTTTTTACTGACATGATAATCATGACATTTTCCCCCATTCATAATTCTTTTAAGTGTTCTCTTGTTGAACTGACACATAACTTTGTAATGTCTTTTTACAAAGGCTTTTTTGGGGGGCACATTACTAATATTTTCTAAATACAACTGTGTGTGTTTGAATAAAGATATTACAAAAATCGTGCGATCTTTGATGTGCTAATGTTGCTGTAATGTTCTCTTTGATTGGAGAGAAAGTTTGCCAACTGATAAAGTCACCAGCCAGAGACCCATACTTCCTGCTCTTTGAGGATTTGGTATCATTAAGCTCTTTTCCACGTCAATACACTTTATTACAGACATCTCTTTTAAAAGCAAGCAAAGAAGTGGTGTGCCCTATGCCAATATTTGTATTTTTATTATAGTCGTTTTAGGACTTTTATAGGAAGCAATAAATACAAGACTCTCCAAATAACAATGTGAACTTCAATTTTATTTTAATGATATTTTTCCCCCACAAAGTACTTAAGTGTTTAATGTCTTTAAGGGATTAAAAAACCAAGCTATTGCTACAATCTGTGATGAGTACATTGGGATATATCTGCAATTTTCAAGTTTGGGGAATTAAATTTGCTTTTTACTCTGGAAATAGTCTCTTGTGTTTCCATATGTCTAATGAATATATTTTAATATTGATCTGTTTCTAATTAAACAGATTCTTAATTTGAATATACAACAACTTCAACAACTTAACAACCAATCTATGAAGATGCTGTGTGCATCCTTTATTTATACATATATATTTAAATCCCACCAATTTTCATGAAGTATTTTTAGAAGCTCATGCTTAGGTCAAATCTGTAACATCCAAAAAATAAATTTTAGCTTCTTTAACCTGATTTAATAAAGAGGTATTTAGTTGACAGCATATTATATTTAAGAGAAACTCCTATGTAGTAAGTAGATAGCTAATTTTAAAAGTTAGATATGAAAACTATATCTAGCATTAAGATTATGCTTAGTAGAATTTAATCTTTGATAATTTATACATGAATATTTTGATTATAAAAGATTTAAATTATCAACTGCTCTTGTCTTGTGGATATTTTGAAGTTTACTAAGAAAAACCCAAGAATATTAGAGTTGGAAGGGCCTCTTAATCTAGTAAAAGCCTGCTAGAAGACAGGAATCAAATTTAGTTCAAAGAAAGCAGAGTCAGAAATAAACTCCAGGACATCTAACCTCTCATTTATGGATTCATTGATTCATTCCCCAACAGCACGTCAGTCACTCTCCCTTAGGAGGCACAAGCTTATACAGGCGACTTAACATTAGATTAATAACCTTCTTGTCCAAGCATCCTGAGAGAAGAGGGAAGTTACTAAGATGGTAATATAGACTGTTGCCGATTTCACTCCTCCTTAATGAGCTGAACAACTAACAACTATTCAAAACAACACATCACAGAGAGAATCCCAGAATATGCGGATGAAGTTGAAGCACCCCCATCAACCACAGAGACCAAGATAGACTGCATTAGAAGTGTAAGAGTGGTTACGAGCTAACCACACTGCCCCTCCCCCAGGCCAGTGCAACACCCCTGAGCCCATGGTTTCTCCAGTGGAAAAAGAAAGCCTAGAATGGACATCTAGCTCCCCCAGCATTGTGGGTTACTTCTTGGGAGCCCCCTTTTCAGTCTCACCCCATGGGATTTCAGAAGAATCTGCAAAGGCTCAATCACTGAGAATCTAATGGTGCAAGAGAAAGGGAAAGGGAGGAGCTTGTAACAACCAGTGCTCGGATCTTGGCAGACTGAGTTCCTATCTGCAGTGCCCAAGGGGTAGGTCAAACCAGTGTACTCCCTCATCTGCAGAGCCAAGACGGTGATGGAGCCTGACCAGGGAACTTGGCGGGCAATATGTATGCCTGATTAAAGTTCTCAAACAAGAGCCTTGCCAGCCCTGGAACTTGGTCCAGTCCACAAACAAAGAGCCTTTCTGGCACTGGAGTGGTTCTCCTTCTTCCCCTAGGCAAGGAAGCTAATTTGTAACACTGCCCATTGCTGAATACCACCTTCAACTCACCCAACCCGGGCACATTACCAGAGCACATGGGAAGCTGCATAACCCATCCAATAGCCCTTTGTAAAGTGGCTCTTGAACAGACAGCAGGCTGCGGCTTTCCCTATCTGCAGAGCAAAACCAGTGGCCCTGTCTCGCCAGGGAATTCAGTGTACAGTCTGTCATGATACCGGTCCCCTAACAGTGAGCTAGGCCAGCCCTAGGGCCTATTTTGCTCCCTTGCCAGGGCAGGATACTAATTCATAGCCCCAGCTACTGCCAAGAATAGCACCCAGTCTTGACATCTAGGAAGCTGCAATAGAGAACTCAAGCAACTGAACAGCCCATCCTATAGCCTTTTTAGTTAGGAAAACTAGAGGCAAATATCAAGGATGAATATAGATATGAAAATTCTCAGTAAAATGCTAGCAAAATAAATTCAGCTGTACATTAAGAGGGTCATTCACCATGTTCAAGTGAGATTTACCCCTGGGATGCAAGGATGGTTCAACATATGCAAATCAGTGTACCTGATACATTACATTAATAGAATGAAAGAAAAAAATCATGTTATCATCTCAATAGATGCAGAAAAAATGGACAAAATTCAACATCCAATGATGATAAAATCTCTAAACAAATTATGTACAGAATAAACATACCTTAACATAATAAGGACCATATATGACAAGCCCACAGCTAACATACTCAATAGTGGTTGAGTATGCTTTCCCACTTGAGTGGGAAAGGTTGAAAGCTTTCCCTCTAAGATTAGGAACAAAACAAGTGTGCCTGCTCTCACCACTCTCACCCACTCCTATTTAGCATAGTGCTGAAAATCCTGACCAGAGCAATCAGGCAAGAAAAAGAAATAAAAGGCATCAGAATTGGAGAAAGAAATAAAAAGATAGCTATTAGCCAATGACATGATTTTAGGTATAGAAAATCAAAAAGATTCCTCTCAAAAACTGTCAATGTAATAAAAAATTCAGTAATAATACAGGCAAAATTTATACCAAAAAATCAGTAGCATTTCTACATACTAACACAAATTTTCTGGGGAAAGATAAAGAAAACGATCCCATGCACAACAGCATCAAAATCAATAAAATACTTGGGAATAAACTTAACCAAGGAGGTGAATAATCTTTATAATGGAAACTATAAGATATTGATAAAAGAAATTAAAGGTAACACCAATAAATGGGAAGGTATCTGTGTACATAGGTTGGAAGAATTACAATAATATTGTTAAAATATCCATATTACCAAAAGCCATCTATATATTCAATGCAATTCATATCAAGAATCCAATGGTGTTTTTTACAGAAGTAGATAAAAAATCCTAAAATTAATATGGGACAACAAGAAAATCCCTAATAGCCAAAGCAATGCTGAGAAAGAAGAACAAAGCATGAGGTATCACACTTCCTGTTTTCCAGCTATATTATAAAACTATACTATTCAACACAGTATAGGACTGGCATATAAACAGACACACTACCCAGTGGAACAGAACTGAGAACCAAGAAATAAACCCATTCAATACAGTCAACTAATATTTGACAAGGGAGCATAGAATATTCTATGGAGAAAAGACAGTCTCTTCAATAATCGGTGCTGGGAAAATTGAATAGTCACATATAAAAAAAAAATGAAACCAGGCCCCTACCTCACCCCACTCACAAAAAATTAATTTGGAATGGATTAAACACTTAAATGTAAGACTGGAAACTATAAAACTCCTTGAAAAAAAAGAACAGGAAAAAAGCTCTTTGACATGGGCCTTTGCAATAATTTTTGGGATACCTAAAGCACAATCAACAAAATAAAAAATAAACAAATGAGACTATATCAGGCTAAATGTTTCTGCACAAAAGAAATATTCAACAAGCTAAAAGATAACCTAGAATAGAAAAATATATTTGTAAACCATACATTTGATAAGGGGATCATATCCAAAATATATTTTAAAATTTCATAAGACTAAATAGCAAGAAACCAAACAGTCCAATTTAAAAATGGGCAAAGGACTGAAATAGAATATCTGGAATATATTTCTACAGAAGGTATCTGAATGGCCAAGAGGTCCATGAAAAAGTGCTCATTATCACTAATTGTCAGGAAAATACAAATTAAAACACAATGAGATATTGTGCTTGTTAAAATGGCTATCATCAAAATACAAAATATGGCAAATGGTAGAGAGAAGGTGGAGGAAAGGAAATCCCTGTGTTCTGTTGGTGGGATTGTAAATTGGTACAGCCATTGTTAGTACGGAGATTTCTTAAGAAATTAAAACTACAGTAGATCTCTCATATGGTCCAACAATTCCACTCCTGGGTCTTTATCCAAAGAAAATGAAAACACTATGTTGAAAAGGTATCTGGAACCCCACATGTTCATCAATACATGAGTGAATAAAGAAGTTATGAGGTTATATACACATATACACACACAATGGAATAGTATTTGGCCACGAAGAAGGAAATCTTGCCATTTACAATGACATGGATGGAACTTGAGGGCATTATGCTAAGTGAAATAAGTCGTACAAAGACAAATACTGTTCGATCTCACATGAGGAATCTAAATAAATAAATAAATAAATAAATAAATAAATAAATAAATAAAAATTAAAACCAAACTCATTGCAAAAGAGATCAGATTTATGGTTTTCTGTAGTGGGTGATAGAGAACGAGGGGATTGGATGAAGGTCATCAAAAGGTACAAACTTCTAGTTAAGTTAAATTAGTACTAGAGATGTAATGTACAACACTGTAATGTACAGCTGTATATATTTAAAAGAAGAGGGTAAATTCTAGGAGTTTGCATCAAAAGAAAAAAATCTCTTTTTCTTTTTTTGGTACCTATATGAGATGATGTATGCTCATTAACATTATGATAATCTTTTCATAATATATGGTCTCCACCTTCAATTTATACGGTGCTATATGTTAATTATATCTCAATAAAACTGGGAGGAAAAGATCCTTAGAGAAATGAATATGGCTATAGTTTTGATGATATTATCAAACTACTGTCATATTCCCCCAGTTGTAAATACCATGTTTGATAAAATTGGTCTAATAACAGTAGTTCAGGAAAAAACCCCACTACCACATAAATGTTGTATTACTGATTCCAGAAAAAGTAACTATATATCTTAGATTCAAAGATGTAATCATATGTGCTTTTGGGGGTTACTTGTTGGCTTTTTTACATTTAAGCCCCGTCGAGAAACAATTTAAAGAGGCCACTAACTGACCTCTTCCAATGGGAGTGCTCTCTGTTATGTGCCGTTTTTTAAAATCTGTCTGATCCAGGATAGTAACTGTAGTTCCATGTGGGTCCTTCTCTTTTACATGCCCTTCCTTAACAATGTCTGAACTGGTTCTTTTACTTGATTTTTTATACGACTAACAAAAACGTTATTTGAAACTTAAACTCTACTCTTTAAAATATTCAATTTACATAGGTCAGGCAGAGAAAGAATACCATATGATTTCACTTATATGTGGGATCTAAAGAACAAACTAAATGAACAAACAAAAACAGAAACAGACTCATAGATACAGAGAACAAACTGAGGTTTGCCAGATGGGACGGGGGTTAGGGGACTGGGTTAAAAAGGTGAAGGGATTAAGAAATACAAATAGGTAAGTCACAAAATAGGGGGATGTAAGTACAGCACAGGGAATTTAGTTAATGATATTGTAGTAACTATGTATGGTACCAGGTGGGTACCAGAATTACTGGGAAGGGGGTGGGGATCACTTCATAAATTATATAAATGTCTAACCACTGTGCTGTAAACCTGAAATTAAAATAATATTGAATGTCAACTTTAATTGTACAAAATATTCAATTTACAAGTAACAGAGGCTGAAGACAGTTTTTCTTGCAGTATTTTCTTTAAGTTTTAGATTACAAATCCATGGCTCAAGTGCCACTCCTTATGGCTCTTCCCCTATGGACAGCCATTGAGCTAAAATGTGAAGCTTATATGGAATGAAATCCATAAAACAGAACTGTAGCAACTGCTACCCTATGATATGAAATGGCTCTTCAAGTAAAAAACTGTTTATCAATCCTCTCTTGCTACTGGTGAAGCCCCTAGCGGGGTGTGCTTTGAATAATGTATCAGTCTTGATCTGTTCTAAATCTTTTAGTTCTGTTTCTGCCTCCCACCCATATGGTTTGCTTCTATATCCTACATCTGGGGCTCATCGAAAGTAGCAAATGTTTGCCTGCAGTTGTTCAAAGCTTAGCTTGTAAGGGACAGATGTCTGAACTCCATGGATTCTGTCAACTGTAATTCGACTGCTTCTTCTATCTACTATTGCTCAAATCAATAAAAAGGGCAGTTTCAGGAAGTACAGTTCTCTTGTGAAACTCCTTCCAAATGCTCACAAGTAATAAAAATGACCAAAATGCTTTAAAAATAAGTTTTGGCAGGAAATTTAATTTTGCCTGTACCAAGAGCTGCCAGGAGACATTCTCCCATGGTGGAAATCCTTTCTAAATCCATTTTTCCCCCCTAGTTTTTGGCTCTTTTGCTTAAAACCAATATAAGTGAAAATAAACATGCAAAAAACCCCACAAAAAAATTGTTGCCCTGTGGCCCTGTATCTGCAAAAGGCTAGATTAGAGTTTTACTTATAATAATATGTGAACTACATTACGCTCTCAAAAGCACATTTTTCTCTCTCTCTCATTCTTTTTTTAACTTTAAGCTGTTTGCAACCCATGTGGAAAAGAGACGGGTCATAGAAAACAGTTGTTTTTAAATCTTTGAAAGATGGAACGAGAATAAGTTAACATACTTGTAGTTATATTAGATGGTTACATGGTAGTTCTCAGGGAGCCCATGATACACAGGTGTTTCTTGAGCTCAATAGAAAAGCAAAAAAAGAAACAAACAAAAACCAAGAAACAATTAGCAGTATCTTTTTCCAGGTTCTAGGGCAAAAGAATCCACAGACATAATTTTCCCAAATTCAAGTTACTTACATTTTTTAATCTTTGGTGTTTGCTACTGTTAGAGTATAGTGGGGCAATGAGAGATCCAATGAATGAAGAAATTGCAGGATAAAACTGCTAATACCTGTTTTCGTCATTAGCTTTTCTTATGGATTTGTGCATCATGACTTCTTGTATTTTATACATTTATGAAGAGAGAAAGATAGGAGAGCAGAGAAAAAGTAAGAGAGAGAAAGAGATATCCTCATAAACACAATTCAAATTTATAAAAATATGTACAAAACAGGACATTCTAAATAGTTGAATTCCATCGAACAAAAAAGTTACATCACTCTGTAAAGAATTCCACAACTTTCAGTTACTTTGACACCTGAAGAAGTGTGAGAAAAACCATCCAGCAAGGTCCACCCAGTTTCCTTTGCTGCATCTGGGATTTCTGTACCACCATAGTTCTAAGTCCTCCTCGACCTCCTCCAGGCTTTCCGGAGAAGCCCAATTAAACTTGTAAGAAATGTTTTGCATTAGGCAGAGTTTCTCCTCTGAATCTAGCTGAAAAGACATTCTCTTCCAAGTAGTATTTTTGTTGATGAACTGCTGAAATGATACTGTGTCACATTTGCTGGTGTGTCTCCTCACTCAACTTTATTAAATATTTCCCTCCTGCTAGAAACTAAGTTATATCGGGCTTATTATCTTCATGGTAGAGATGTTATTTCAGAAATACAAGGAAAGGAATGAATGCTTAGTTTTTGCATTTTTAAATAGATTTTTGAACCTCAATACAAAGGTAGTAGTATTGAGGAATTTTGAATCGCAGAAACTGGGTTTTTATATTTTTCAGAAGCGGAAACTGAAGAGTTCAGAGCATAAAGTTCAAAGCAAAAGAATGGTACATATTTCTCAGTCTTCTTTTTAAAAATATTTTATTTATTTATTTTTAGACAGAGGGGAAGGGAGAGAGAAAGAGAGGAAGAGAAACATCAATGTGTGGTTGCCTCTCACGTGCCCCCAACTGGGGACCTGGAGGGCAACCCAGGCATGTGCCCTGACCAGGAATTGAACCTGTGACCTTTCAGTTTGTGGGGTGATGCCCAAACCACTGAGCCACAGTCAGGGCTTTTTTTTTTCTCTCAGTCTTGACAGAGATTCTTCAAGTTGGGCTTAGGGAGGTAATGGTGGGGAAAAGGTTACATCAGAATGAACCTGGGGTGCGAGTATCAGAAATACCAGTGGGATGTGCTATGTTGTCTCTGGTTTAGTTCCCAGTGGAGGCAGATGACAGGACGTTTTATACCTCTCATTGCAGTTTGTCGTTCAGAGGGAAGAGGGGCATGTGCTTGCTTCTAAGGTAGAAACCAAGGAAACTGGAATTGGAGATTACCCTCGTACCGCATCAGCACAGTGCAGTAACAGTGGAGTAGAAATGCTGGTGTGACATGAGTAGGCAGGTCAGACCTGAGACAGCTCTACGAGACATTCTCCTACGGCCCCAGAAATGCTTGGGGAAAGTATAAAGATATTCCATGGCCCCAAGAATGGGAGAGAAATGCAGGAACACGGGGCAGTAGATTGGGAAGGAGTTCTCTATATGGAGAGGGGAACACAGACTTTGTGGAACAATGACTCTGACAGATGGGACAGCAGATCCCAGTGGATGCCAGCATTACAAGATAAGGTGCTAGGGATTAGAGAGGGTGAACACATCAGCAGGTAACCAGATTCTGACCAATAACCAACTTTCCACTGCCACCGCCACCACCACCACCGCTGCCACCACTGCCACCACCACAACCACCACCACCACCACCGCTGCCGCTGCCACCACCACCACTCACTAATCCCCACAAACTTGGGTCAGGACACAAGAACCTGGGAAAGGAGGACTGGGAAGGGAAACACTGGAATGGCTAGCTTAAATCTGAAATGAGTAATTTTAATTAAAATGAACTAAAATGAGGTAGGATGGGGGTTTGTGTTGATTTATAGAAAGCTGTGGAGGTATATTAACTTTGCATACTTGAATGTTATGACTGGCTACTCTATAGTGGCCATGTGTACTTGATTTCCTCCTATTGCTGTTGCAGAATTTTGATTGGAAGTGATCCTATCTTGGGTGTAAACTAGAGTGTAAAGCAAAATTGTTTATGATGAAAGCCCACCTACGGCAACCCTTCAGCCAAGCATATAGTACAGTATGCAGGCATGCTCTTATTCAATAAAGCCCCATTGGCAGTTTTTCCTTTAGGGCTGTCCTGACACCAGATTACCTGGTGGGTTATGTATTTCAAGACACTTGGGCTGCAGTATGCACCCAGGTGAGGGCTGATTCACTCCAGAGGCTCATGCAGCAGAAGAAAGGCAGCTTTCCGCACATTGTTTAATTCTCTCCTGCACACATGCTCTTCGTCTCTTTCTTGCTCACCTTACTCTTGCATGTTTGAGTAAGTTGGAGATGGCAACTGTCCTCTTGTACTCATGTGTGAAGTTTTGATTTGAAAGTTACGGCTCAGGACCAATGGCTTCTGTAGACATTCAGCCTGGCTTGACAATTTGGGGTTGCATCCACTATCATTTAACTTCAGCCTCTTTCTTCCCAATGCTGTGTCTGTTCTGCGTCTCATAAGGTTAAAGCAACATGGGCTTCTTTCTTCACCCAATACACTGAGGTTTTGATAGTACATTGTTAACATTTTCAAAAACTACACCTGACTTAATGAAACAGTTTCCTGTTTTGAAACAACAAACTTGAAAGAATACCTGGTTTCCAAATTTCCATTGGTCTTGAGTCATTGTCCTCAAAATACAAGCCCACTGTCGATGGTAAATACTTTTAAAAGAAAACTAGTTTGTACATACTTGATTGTGAGCTCAGATTCCATAATTATGTTCATTAAAGATAAGGTTTTCTAATTATTTTGAGCCAGGAAAAACAGTCAAACGATACCGAATAATAGTGCTACTGATTCTCATTATTAGTAATGACTATAATAATTATAGTCATAATTACAGGTAGTAGAGGTTTTGTAGGACTTGAATTTTGATTTAGAAATTCTCTAAGAGAAAGAATATGTACATTATTACAAAGACAAAATTAGGCATTAAAGTAAAATTAATTTTAATAAGAATATATTAAAATGAAATGTTAAAAATTAAGTTGACATACACCACCAAATCACACAGTGCTAGGGCTTGTCTCAGAATCTTAGAAGGGGTCTCAAACAAATGAAATGAGCAGAAACATTATTTTATTAACTTCATGTTAAATCTCACTCTCAGCACAATTTATTGGGCATTTCTTATATGATAGATATTGAATTAAACACTTTATTTTTATAAACTCATATCTGTTGTATCATATTTCAAATTGTCATCCTATCTAGAAGTTAGGAAGGTAAAGCTCAGAGAAGGCAAGATCCTTGCCTAGGGTCACACAGCTAATAACTGACAGCAAAAATTCTAGTATATTCAAGTCTGATTCATTCCAAATCCCTTATTTATTTTTTATAATACTTACTTAAATTTTTATTAACACATAATTTAAAATGTTACTTTGTGTTGTGTTAGTTACACTTAAATGTGAAGAGACAGACATATTTCCTTCCTTCTTCACCCACCCTTTCAATTTACTTCACATGTAAATTAAACCTTGACCATGGATATATGCTTTAATAGCCATTAGTTTGACAAATATTACATTCGTACCTAGATTATAAGAACAATTGTATGTCCTATAGGAGGTGCTGGGTCAAAGTCAGGCAGGCTGGGCATGGCACTTATAAAACCCCAGTGGTGCTATAAAAACTTAGGTGAGTGACTACATTCCACTTAATGATTTGTTGAAAGCTTAATGCTCTTAACGTGTTTGTTAGATTCATCCTGGAACTGTGTGTTCTGGGACAAAGAATCTTGGAAAATATTGGCTTCAGACTTACGTCTTTCAACTGAGCCGCAGCTCTGAGTCTTGTAGAAACACAGAGCACCATGTTTTTTTCTGCTCTTTGATTAATGTCTTTTCAGGTTATTGATTTGTATGTTTCTCCTCTAGCTTTGAGTTTGATGTTTATTATGCCTGGCTATATGATCGCAGAATTCTTTAAGTTTCAAGCATGAGGTAACTTTCATTTGGTAGATTTATAATTTTTCAGGCTTCTGGGTGGGTTAAAGTCAGAGGTGAAAAAATGAAAAATCATCTTTCATAACACATATATGTATACATAGAGTATTTATATATTTATATAGTGGTAAAGGTTATTTGTGTTCGGGTGTGGTTGTTCTTGGCCTGTTAGACCCTCTCCAGTGGAGATGTCATTCTGCTTCAAGGGCACGTCTTGGCTTGTTTGCTGCTTTGGGTCCTTTGGCTGTGCGTGATCCTTTTGTTTTCACCCTTGGTTTCATGGTAGGTCTTTGAACCATGCCATAACTTAGTTCACATTATCTTGACTTAACTTTAATATGTCACAGATCAAATATTTAATTATGGGCTTTCTGACTTCTATGATCTCACACTACTGGTCTGTCAACACTAGGATTTTAACTGCATTCCTTTCATAGCCATGCCCCTGAAATCTATGCATATATATATACACATACACACATATACATATATCAATGTTCACATATAATACACATATAATTTGCCCTGGAGTTTGGCCATAGGTATTTCAGTATCTGAGTTTTGATCAAGGTTTTAATTTTGTTTTCTTAGTGACTTCTAGTGGTAAATGTACTACTTTTTCTGGGCAGCACTTTGGAAAGGGAGACATAAAGAAGATTTTGAATTCTTCATTAATGGAAATGTCAGTGTAATATATGAGTGATACAGATATTTTTGTCCCTTGAAAAGAGTAAGATGATGATTGTTCTTTAGATAAGAGTGGGGGAATCACGCTTTTACAGGGTAAGTATTGTTTTCCTTTATTTATTTAATAGTAATAAATTTCCCTCAGAGGCAGTACATGAAGCAAACAATGTTAGAAGGAAATTAGAATCCCATTACATTAGTATCTCAGTTTTTTATTTTGTTATATTATTCTAGAAAATGGTGTTATTATTGAGATTGGAAACCAAAGGTGATTTAAATCATATATGCCTTATAAAATTGTGTATTTTTTAAGCCTTTTCCAGAAAATTGCTTGCATCTTGCTAAGCATGTTTAAACTAATTATTTCTGATATTATGTGATAAGCTTAAAATTCAGAAAATGTGAGATAACTCAAGTTTACATTTCAATAATTCTGAGAATTTGCTAATATGTACCCCCACAAAGAGGTGACTATCTGTTAATGATGAAATAAACCATTAATAAAAAAGACATAGACTATTTGATAAAGAAAGGAGACATGGTGGCATAATAGTTTTATCTCTGAGAAACTGCAGTAAAAGCCATCTTCAGAAAGTATATTAACTGATTAATTATCTCTGTTCAATTAAATTGCAACAAAAACCAGAATAGTGCATCTCTAGTCTCTACAAATTTATTATGTCAAAGGAAATAGTGGGGAAGGAGTAAAACCCCATCACCTGGTGTCAGGCAGACCTCTGTATGAATCTGGGCTCGACTTCCTACTGCTGTACTTTGTTTTTATATTTTTAAAGGGGTGATAATATTACATATTGGTAGATTTTATGTTATAATGAGATTATCTACTATATAATGGTTAGATAACATAAGCCTCCAAAAATTATTAATTGTTAATTTGATCATTATCAATAGTAACAAATGGCGTAGAAACCTAAGAGTGCTAATCAAAGTAGCTGGGATATGATCCTGACATAGAGCTATTTTCTCTTCTCTAAAAATTTATAAGAAATGTAGAAGTATAATTTGTGTAACAGGGTACAGGGTGAGGGGTGCTTGGGAATATAGAAGAAAGCCCCCATAGCCCTTGGTTGGGGGATGTGGGAAACAGATGATATAGCTTAAGATACTTTTTTCACAAGAAACTCTAGTTTAATAGATGTGTTAATAGCTGTGCTGCTGCTTCAGGGTAAGGTGAGTGTGTGTCCTGAATTGTGATGTAGCCAGGGTAGGCAGGGTCCCCCTGGATCATGATGTTACTCTTCCCTTGACGGTGGAAGAGGAAGAAAATAGAAGAAAGAAAAATTATAATAAACTTAAACTAGTGAAATTTAGTATATACTGGGGCATTAAAATTAAAGAATGTCCTCAAAACTTTGTGTGGTGATGACTTGAAGATAACATTTTTTGATTTCTCCTGAGCATAATATTCTTGTTACCATTATACTCATGCATAACACTGTTTTGGTCAACAATGGACTGTATAAAAGTGTTCCCATAAGACTACAATGGAGCTGAAAAATTCCTATTGCCAGGTGACATCATAGTCATTAAAATGACATAGGCAATACATTACTCATGTGTTTGTGGTGATGCTGATACAAACCTACTGCACTGCCAGTTGTATAAAAGCACAGCACATACATTTATGCATACTACATATTACTTGATACTAATAATGATTATATTGCTGTTTTATGTGTTTACTATACTATTTATTGTTATTTTAGAGTGTACTATATACGTATACTTATAAAAAATGTTTGCTATAAAATAGTCTGTTATGTTATGCTGGCAGCAGCCTCATACTTGGACATCTCATGGTTACTGCTTCCCTTGATTGTGTGATTTTCTATTGTGCTTGATTTAACCTCATGGTTTTTGGCACAGTAACAAGCTATATAAGCTTATAGACTAGAAGCAAGAGGCTCCATCAGACAGCCTAGGTGTGTAGCAGGCCACACCACCTAGGTTTGTGTAAGTGCACTCTCTCATGTGTGTACAATGATTAAATCACCAGGTGATGCATTTCTCAGAATGTATCCCTGCTATTAAGTGGTGCATAGCTTGGATGTTTTCCATAAGCTGATTTTTCTTTTTAACATATTTTGGGAAATAACTGTGTTCTATCCTAACAGTTAGGCTCTTAACTGTTAGAGCCTAACAGTTAAGGCTCTCTTTTCTTAATTTGGTAGGAAAGATAAGAAACATCCATAAACCTACTAAAATGGAGGCTGCTTCAAGGTTTGAATGCTGTTTAATACAATTTTGCATTCATAGTATCTAACAATGTGTCTGGTACATGCAAGGGTTTTATACCAAGTAAAATTGCATTAAAATTATTATAATAGTACAAACCCAAACTGATCAGTGTTGTAGATGAAATTACTTCTAGCTGGGAGACTAAGAAATATTTTACAGTAAAGGTGGAATTTGAGCTAATCCCTTGAAGAATGAGTAGAACCTAGACCTCATTGGATGCAGGAGTTGGTGGGCATAGGGAATTCTAGGCAAAGTGAATAATATCTTGCAACATACAGAGACAGGAAGTGCAGGATATGTATATGGAGCATCATATAGTTCCTTGTTACAGAAAAATTATAGGAAAATCATTAAAAAATTTTGAAGCCACACCATGAAGAATAACAGGCCTGCAGCCCAAACATATTCTATGAGTAGTATAGAGCCATTTTGTGTTTTGAACAGGAACTGAATGCTTACTACTAAGCTTGAAAAAGACTAATCTGCCAAGTGTAAACTAGATTGATGAAGGAGCTGGAGAATGCAGGAAGAGGAAGGCAACCTGGGTTTGAGAGAATTAGAAACACTTAATTAACAACTGTGCATATTTTAGGTGAGGTGTGAGCACTGAAGAATAATAGAGAAATGTCATTTAGATGTAAAGTTTGACTTATTAGGAGAAGAGCTGATTCGAAGAAAAGTGCCAGAGAACAGAGGCCAAGGAGGCTTAAATTTTGAGCTGCTTCCAGACTCTACAAGGGCTCAAAAGTTACAAACTTCTAGCTAGAAAATAAGTAAGTCATGGGGATATAATGTACGACATGATGGCAATAGCAAATGATACAGCATTGCATATTTGAAAGTTCCTGACAGTAGATTTTTAAAGTTCTCATTAAAAATAAAAAAAATTGTTCCACAAGAAGGAGCAAGAAGCATGAAGCAGGTAAGCAGTTATATCCATACGAGGTTGGAGAAACTCCAGATAAAAGCACGATCAATGAATGCTTTTTCATTGATCTGGTAAAGACTGGAGGAGGTAATTGCTACTTCAAAAGCAAAACCACCAAACAAAATTCCAGGAAACATCAAAAAACAAGAAAACATGACATCATCAAAAGATCACAATAATCTTCCAGCAATTGAACCCAAAGACAGAATTCTGTGATTTACCCAGTAAAAATTTCAGAATATTCATTTTGAGAAAGCTCAATGAGCTACAAAATGACACAGGCATTTCAACAAATTCAGGAAAATGTTAGATGAAGAAAACTTGTAATTTAATTAAAAGAAATCCTAAAAGCAACCAAGCAGAAATTTTGAGCTGAAGAATTAAATGAATGAAATTTAAAAAGTGCATTAGAGAGTACCAACAGCAGAATAGTTTAAACAGAAGATAAAATCAGTGAGTTAAAGGACATGAACTTCAAAATAACTTAGGGGAGAACAGAGAAAAACATTTAAAAAGTATGGAGTAAGCCTATGTGATCTGTGGGGTTAAATTAAAACAAATTACATTCATTGGAGATCCAGAAGGAGAAGAGAGAGAGAAGGGTATGGAAAATATATTTAAAGATAATACTGGCTGAGAATTTCCCAAAATTGGAGAAAGACTTGGACACCCAAGTTCATGATGCTAATAATTTACCCCATTATTTCAATTAATATGACCTTCTCCAAGATATATTATACTCTCAAAAATCAAAGAAAAAATAATTGAAAAAATAAATGAAATAAAAAATCTTAATCTAAAAACTCCATTGGATTAGCAGCAGATTTTTTCAACAGAAACCACACAGACCAGTAAAGAGTGTAGTAATATTTTCAACATGTTGAAACAAAATAATTGCCAACCAAGATTACTCTATCTGGAAAAACTATCTTTCAGAAATAAAGGATAAATAAAAACTTTCACAGACAAACAAAGCCAAAGAAGTTTATCACTAGTAAACCTTCCTTATAAGAAATGCTGAAAAGAGTCCTTCAAGCTGAAATAACAGATGCTATTTAGTAACATAAAAACATATGAGTGTATGAAAAACACTGATAAAGGCAAATATACAGTCAGATTAGAAAACTCTAATTTTGCAACATGGTGGTGTGTTAACTACTTAAGTATGGTATAAAAGTTAAAGGAATGAAGTACTAAAAATAGCTATAACTACCATAAGTTGTTAATGAATATACAATAGAAAACAGTGTAGATTGTGACATCAAAACATAAAATAGGCAGAGTAAAAGGGTAGAATTTTTGTATACAATTAAGTAGTCATCAGTTTATTTTAGACTGTTTTATCCATGAGATTCTTTATACAAGCCTCATGGTAACCACAAAACAAAAACCTATAGTAGATATGGAAACAATAAAGAGAAAGGGATCAGAGCATACCACCACAGACAATCATCAATTCACAGAAGTAGGCAAAAAGAGAGGAAAAATGAACAATGGAACCACAAAACAGCCAGAAAACAATTAGATAGTATTAATAAGTTCTTATATATCAATAATTACTCTAAATGTAAATGAATTAAATTCACCAATCAAATGGCACAGAAAACATTCATCTAGTGGATGGATCAATAAAAAATATAAAGATACAATTATAAGTTGCCTTCAAACGTCCACCTTCGGCTTTAAGAACATATGAAGATCCAAGTGAAGGACAGAAAATGACATTCCATGCGAATGGAAACCTAGAGAGCTGGGATAGCTATACCTATATCAGACAAAATAGACTTTAAGCCAAAAAAACAGTAACAAGAGACAAAAAAGGACATTGTATCATGACAAAGGGGTCAATGTGTCATGTAGCTATAACAATTATAAATATAAGCATACCCAACATTGTAGCACCTAAATTTATTAAGCAAGTACTAATGGATCTGAAGGGAGAAATAGATAAAACTATAGTAATAGTAGGTGATTTCAATATGCCATTTCAGCTATGGGTAGAACATCCAGACAGAAACTCAAACTCAACAAGGAAATATTGGACTTGAACCATACTTTAGATTAAATGGGCATCACAGACATATTTAGAACATTTCATCTACCAATAGCAGAATATACATTCTTCTCAAGTGCACATGGAATATTCCCCAGGAAGATCATATGACTGGCCATGAAGTAAATCTTAGCAAATTTAAGAAGATTGAAATCATATCAAGTATCTTTTCCAACAATGGTGTGAAACTAGAAATCAACATGAGAAAAGCTGGAAATTTTATAAACATGAAAACTAATCAACACACTCCTGAACAACTAATTGTTCAAAGAAAAACTCAAAAGGAAAAATTTTTTTAAATCTCAAAACAAATAAAAATAAAAAATGGAATGACAACACACCAAAATCTAAAGTGTGTGTTTATGTATAAAGAAAAAAGAAAAACCTCAAATAAGATAACTTTGTACCTCAACGAAACATAAAAAGAAGAACAAACTAAACTTGATGTTAGCAAAAGGAAGGAAATAACAAAGATCAAGGTGGAAATAAATAAAAATGAGACCAGAAAAACATAAGTAAAGACAATGAAATTAGGAGCTTTCTTTTTGAAAAGACTAACAAAAATGACTAATCTTTAACTAGATAAAGAAAAAAAGAAAGAAAACTCAAATAAAATAAAAAATGGAAGAGGAAACATTACAACTGATAAACAACTATAAAGGATCATAAGTGACTACTATGAACAATTATATGGTAACAAATTGGATAACTGAGAAAAGTGAAATTAGAGGAACAGACAGCTGTTAAACTCAGTTCTTATTCTAAGTTTGCTGTCTTATACTTCTTCCTTAAAAAACTGGAGGCAACTTAAGATCTTTTGTCTCTATATTTATGGACAGGAGTGGACAAAGGAGTGAACAAAAACAATTTAGAATGCTTTTCAACAATTCAAGTTGAAAGCAAAAAGACTAAATCTATTAGCAAACATAATGGCAAACCCAGTTATGCAGATTATTTGGGATATTCTGATAGAATACAGTTCTACTTCATGTAGATAAGACTGTGAGTACCCTCTTCACATCTCTGTGATATCTAATGACCTTCTAGTAATTGCATCTATCTAGGGCTGAGGAATTGAAGCATAGCTTAAGCTAACTTACTCAAACTATACAAACAAGCCAGGCATCTTTACATGTCCAGCATGTTAAAGAATGTTTCCCACTGAAGACTTTAATTGAACCAATCATCTGAACTTGCTCTTTTGGGAGGAATATTTGGTATGATGGATACTTGGATCACTCAACTGATCACATTGTTAGATAAAGGACTGGATTTCCTGTGGTTTTAGACCTTAAATAGCTATCTTTTCTCCAACACTTAAAATACTGACTCCTGCCTTTCTCCAATATTACTACATATTTACCTTGTGAAAGGATGTACTCACTAAGCAGTTTTCAATTCCTTCATTTTTAAGCATACATACTTTTTGAGAAGATAAACAACTCTAAAGGAAAATTTAGCTGTATAAGAGCTTAACAAAACTTAACCTACTCATATTTCAGTTGAGCTGATGGTAGGGATTAACTCTGGGTGACAATTCCAAGTTGAGCCTGATGTTCTACCAAATCCTATAAAACTTGATGCTTGTGAATATGGGGTTTAGAGCCAGATTTCTGATTTTGAGTCCTGGTCCTATACTTATTAGCTGGGTACCAGGGACAAGTTAATTAACCTCTCTGAAAGTCAATTTCCTCATTGGGGATAATGATAGGATCAGCTTCAGAGAGTTGTCTTAAAGATTGCATGGGTCAATACATGGGGTCTGTTCAGAAAAAAGTCCAGCCATTGTTAATATACCAAAAATTGTGCAACATCAATGTAACCTGGCAGCCAAGGAGAGTGGACTGGAACGCACATGCGTGAATAATGATGACTTCACTGTACTAGTCAGTGGGGGTGGTAGACGCTGGTGAGTCAGCATATGTACTGTGTGGCCATTGCATTCAAAATAACTGAGCAAGCAAAACAACAAATCTGCATCAAATTTTATGTTACGCTTGAACATTCCTCCGTGTAAACTATCCAGATGATTCAGAAGGCCACAGCTATGGGCAACTGGTGATTGGTAGCTTCATCATGACAATGTACCCACTCATGCATCATGTCTTTTACAGAGTTTTTTGGCAAATTATCAAATCACTCAGGTGACTCTGCCCTCCTCAGCCCAGACTTGGCACCCTGCCATTTCTGGAATTTCCCATAACTAAAATCACCTATGAAAGGGAAGAGATTTCAGACTGTCAATAAGATTCAGGAAAATACAACAGGGCCGCTGATGGCAACTTGGAGAACTGTGTGAGGTCCCTAGGTGCCCACTTTGAAGGAGACTGAGGCGTCATTGTCCTGTGTACAATGTTTCTTATATCCTGAATCTATTTCAATAAATGTCTCTATTTTTCACATTACATATCCAGATACCTTGGACAGACCTTCCGGACAGACCTTGTATGTAAGAAAGCCAATATATAAAATAGTGCCCAGAATATTATAAACAACTAAAAAATTATCTCCTTGGAAGTGTCAATGCAAAGATTCATGATGAATGCTACTTATGCCATAAATCCTCAGGCAGTAAGCCAACACTCAAAACTAGAGCAAGCATTCCTGGGGTATGTGCAACTCTGATAACAAGAGCATCCATGTATTCCTGCCTAAATGAATGGAACCTGAGCCACTGCTAGTGGAGATGGGGCACGGAGGACAACCATTAAGAGAGTAAAGCTGGGAGCCATCACTGTAACCTGTGTCACGCCATGAAAAATTTGAAACAGAGGCAATGGATGCATAAACTCTGGGCTAATTCCTGGTGAACAAGGCATGAGAAAGGTGTCACCAAAGTCAGCTGACTGGCCAGGCAATGCCTTCCTGCAGCCTCGGTGTCAGTTTTGCCAGATTGGTTTACTCCGTTCATTGTTAGCCTGAGATCCTCCAAGGCAACAGTTATTATTATTTTACTTTAAAAATGTCCTTATATTTGGCCTGTGAACAGATGCTTAATAATTAAAGTAAGTGTATGACTCAGTTTACGTGGGAAAGGCTTAATTTGTGCCTTTGTCTCAATATAATTAATAGTATTTCAATTTCATTCTTGAAAGTAGCTCAACTTGGATAATCAATTACACATTTTTTTCTTATTAATAATGGTAGCTGAATAAACAAATTCCCCTTATCCATAAATCTGTCTTCTAAATCTAATTTGTTTCCTCACCTTTCTAGCATTTTCCCCTACAAATAATTAGTGAAGGAAGTATTATATTCAAGCAGAAATAAGCATTTAATGTATTTTTATTTTAATTAATTTATTTTTTCTTTTTACAGAATTGAGATAGAATAGTGGAAAGTTGTACAGTGTGTTATTTAATGTAAAATGGCATATCTTTAAATCTAGTTAACCTTTGTGAAAATTAAGAAATATAAAAAGAAAAAGCTATTTCAGAAAAATTATATGGAGAGGCAATTTTTAAATCTTAATAAAGAAAATCATAATGATCAAAATGGAAAAAAAAAACCACTTAGTTTTCTTGATCATGTCTCCACATATTTGAGCTATCTGTGGACAGCTATTATTTCAAATGATTTTTTTAAAATCGCCACCCAAGGATATCTTTATTGATTTTTTGAGAGAGAAGAAGCAGGAGTAGGGGAGAGAGAGAGAAACATTGATTGGTTTCCTTCCTATACGAATCTCGACAGGGGACTGAACCAGCAACTTACATATGTGCCCTGGTCAGGAATCGAACCTGATCAGGGCATACATGTAGGTTGTCCTGTGCACAAACTTCTGGTGCACAGGACAACGCTCCAACCAACTGAGCCTCCTAGCCAGGGCATCAGATGATTTTATTAATACAGTAACATTTTGAAGAACGTGCAAGTACTAAATTGATTTCAATATAATAGGAGTTTTCTAATAGTTTTGCTTTTAAAAGGAATGCAATAATTAGCTCCAAATCAGAATGTCCATAATTTCATGAAAGCAACTCAATTACGCCACCTATAAGTTAAATATTGTACAGTCATGTTCATTTCCTCATCCATTTGTTTTTACCAGTGATAATTCGATCTAGGTATTTTATCCTCTTTTACATAATTAATCTCAGTTGAAGTCCAACCAACCAGAACATTGCAATGACACACTAAGTTACTTATTATTAAAAACGTTGTTCAGACTAATTGTGCCAATTGAAGGAAAGTTAGAATCCATCCTAGGGCTTATTTTCCCTTTAAATATATACTAATGAAAAAAAAATAACCAAAATAACAATATTGGTGGAAGTAAGGTCTGGCCTCTCCTTCTCCATCAAACTCTCTAGCTTGGTTTATTATATAGAGAACTTCTTACAACATTTGCGTTATTTAATTTCAAACAAAATTACATTAATTTGAATGAGATTAAGACCACAAATATTAAAGTCCAAATATATTCCTTTGCTTTCTATTTCTTTATCCTTTTCTCCAAAAAACGTAAATGGCAGTTCTATTGTTTACCTAATCTGTAGGTTAAGTTACGGAGGTGAGTGGTAGAGGAACATAACTACACAATTATTAGCGTTAAAATACCTGTATATTTAGCCATTAAATACTCTCAAATGACAAGAATGTTTCTATGCAGTAAGTCTAATTTATATTTTTTAAAATCACTAAGCAAAAAACTCAGGAAAATGTTTAAAGTAATATTAAATCATACATTTGCTACATTTAAAACGGGGTTGTGCTCTGTTAAAAAAAAAAAGAAACAACTGGCCCAAAGCAGAGTTACCTGCACCCAGGACACAAGATTTAGTTTCAGCCCCTCCCTGGAATGTGACCTTAAACCAATGGTTCTGGAACTTCCTGATCAACACTAGTGAGGTGATCTGCCTAATAAGACCCCTGTTGTCCTTCCCCGAAAGAAAGGTGATCTTACCTGAAACAGTCCTTTTATTCTTTTGTTAATAACTTTCTTGTATCCCCCAGTTTCTGCCTATAAAAACCTTCCATGTGGCGTAACTTTTCAGACCTCCCTTCTAGCTGCTGGACGGCGTGTTGCCCAGCCCACAAATCAGTTAAGTAAGCTAATTAAGTCCTCAAATCTCTCAGCCAAATTTTGTTTTTTAACAGCTCTTCTACTTTAAATTCTTATTTTAAAATTCTTTGCCTTGTGGATGTCTAAAAAGTTTATAGATTTAAATAATATAGTTTCTAATCTTTTTATTTCACAGTTTAAAATACAGTATGTCTTACCACTGACTTTATAAGACACTCTTGCCAACATATTTAAGACACATTCTTAAACTGGTGATTAATTTTGGTTAACTTATAGAGTAATGTGATATAGATAAAACTGACTTATTAGTGGCTAATTTTATCCATGTTATAAAGCCTTACTCCCTTAAATTTACATTTTCTGAAGACAAGAAACAGGCAACCACTGCTTTAAATGCCTGACCACTGATACACGAAAGGAATAATTTCCTACTATATTTAGTTACATCATGCAAATCAGGGTGGAACAAGCAGTTCTGCTGGCCCCAGGTATGTTTGAATGCTATAATACTATTGTAATCATTTGATTACTCACCCCTTTTGTGCTGTCAACATGATATTGCTTTGCCAGATTGAAAGTTATTTTCTAGCTAAATAGTAGATTTTGCAAACACATGGGTGATCTGTTTGCTGCTCACATAGGAATAATCTGTGATTGGTTAAACTTTATTGAAAATAAATCAGAGGCCACAGCAGAAGTTATTATCTGAGACCTGATTTGTTGATTAACATTGTAAGCAATTTTATGTAGTTCTGCATGTAAACATCTTTGTGGGGAATGTGACCTGAGTTTTTATACAACCCTCAAAGGAGTTTGAGACCCCCAAATTCTTGAGAACCAACGCCCTACCAGTCTACCCAGAAAGCACTCTCCAGTCAGTCACCTGTGTTAGGTCCACTGTCTGCCCAAAGGTTATTTGATTGATTTAGTCACCATGTGTTCATTGAGTTTTTAATGCGCCAGACCACAGGGGACAATAATAATTAAGTATGATAGATCTGTACTTTATCAGCTTACAGTCTTTTAAGGGAGACATCAGTCTCTTTGATAAAATGAGGATAATTTTAGGGAAAAAAATTGTCTTTCAATGGCAATTAGAATGTCTAGTGGTCACCCACAAACTAATTTAAATCTTAATTTTCTGGTTTTCTTCCAAGCAAATGTTTCATTTTTTTTCTTTTATCCCTTGACTTGGAATTATTGATAGCTACAGATGCAGTGTCGGTCATACAGAATTTACCTACTCCTCTAATCTTCCCCTTTTTGGGATTTTAAGGCCAATACTGGTCCTGATTTTCTTGGCTGACTCCCTTCTTATCGCAGCTCATCTCTTTATTGTCGCTTTTGGGTCGTGTCTCCTAAGGTACCTTATGTCTTTCATCCAACAAAGTGTTCAAGCTCTAGGACACTCCTTTCACAAATGACGTCCGGCTATCTCGCCTTTCGGGCCGTCCAGCTCCACCTGCTCCCTCTTAATGACCAACACCCGGATCCACAGGCAGGGACGACTCTACATCCATAATCCTCTCGAAGTAGTTCCAGCAGTAGAGACCTTCATACCTACTCCCCAGAACCAGAATGGATCTAGGTCATTAAGAATAAATCCATGTCAAAAACCAGAGCGGGGAGTAACAGGACAAAAGCCACTTTCTCAGGCCCTCTTTCCCAGAGCTAGCTGAACCCCATAAAGCAAGACTGACCTTAATTGCTTTATGAGCCTTTGTCCTCAGCACTAGAAAATTATTGTAAATGCCCTAAAGGTGCAGAGGTTCCGGGAACTTCCAAAATGGGACATATCAGACCACAACTACCGACCGAACCCTGAACCCAAAGATAACATCGAAACACGTTGCAGCCTAATTGAAACATCCTGCTCTACAATCATCCCCTTACCCAATAAAAGCTCACAGCCCCTACCCCTCAGGGCTAGTGCGGTGCATTTCTCCACACCTAGCCCTTTCCCTCCCTTGGGAATGTTAAAATAAAAATGTTTACGCTCCGCTCTTTCTTCTCTTTGTGAATTGTTTCACAGCCCCGTCACCAACCACCTGAACACAGAACAGTAATTATAATAGAATGTGATAAAAACCCATGATAGAAGTATTTTCAAAGTACTGAGAAACCATTCAAATAAGGCTAGGGTTGGTGTGGAGTGAAAGCCTGACAGACAAGAAGCCATTGGCGTGTGTCTTGATAGGTGAGTGTGGACACAAAGCAATTCCAAACTTTAGGAACAGAACAGGACAAGAGTAGAAGTGTGAAAAAATTGAGGAACAGCAAAAGAGGCTGGAGTATAGTGGTGTGGGGTGTGGGTGGATAATTAGGCTAGAGGCAGAAAGGGACACGGTGTGAAGAGTTTACATGGCAGGTCAAATATTTGCACATTCATTTAGTCAGTCGTTTTCAATTTGGGGACTCATGAACCCTTTCTGATGGAAGAAGTCTAAACCCTATTGTCAGTGCTTCAAAAAGCCCATAAAGGGAGATATTTGCTCCCCCCCCAAAAAAAACTGTTAGCCTTGTGATGAGGTTGTATTTAAGAGGCTCCGATTATTAATTAATGCATTTTTAGGAAGCAAAATATTTCAAAATACGGGGTTTGTGAAGGAAAAAATTTAAAGAAATCTTTTGCAAAGTTTGTCATTAAAGTGCATAAATTCTATATGTAAGAATTTGTGTCTACTTAGATGTGGAGATCAAGGGAGAGTAGATAAATTATATTAATCCCCATCTTTCTAATCTATGCATAGATGATAAATAACACACTAAGAATAAAAGAGACATTCAGTGTCCGCTGTTAGAGACTAAGGCTGGGCCTATTATTTTAGTGAGTTATGGGGAGAATATAAAATAAAGAGAAAATCCTTGGTGAATGCTAATATTTAAAAGATAAATAGACATGATAGCTAAATGCAATGTGTGATTCTTAACAGATCCTAGATTGGAGGGGGTGGGTGAGGCAAAGGACATTATCGGGCAATTGGGAAAATTTAAATATGTATTATGGATAATAAAATTATACAATGTTAATTTTCCCAAGGATAATAATTGCTTTCAGGATATACATGCCAAAGTATTTAGGGGGAAATGTCAAGATATTTGCATTTATCTCTCACATGATTTTTAAAAAGCCCACTATCAATGTATATGATACGTATATGATATGTGTGTGGGGTGGGGAGTGGAACTAGGCAAATGTGGAAAATATTAACAATTAATGACTCTAGATGAAAGGTATTTGAGTACTCATTATAAATTCCCACAACTGCCCTGGCTGGTGTGGCTCAGTGGATTGAGCACTGGCCTGTGAACCGAAAGGTTGCTGGTTCTATTCCCAGCCAGGGCACATGCCAGGGTTGTGGGCTAGGTTCCTAGTTGGGGGCATGTGAGAGGCAACCAACTGATGTAGCTCAAAATATACATGCACTCTATTCAAGTGTTGGTGATGGAGACAGTCACCACTGATACCCTTGGAAGGAAATTTGTCTCTGACAGGAAGGAGAGAAATGGTATAAAGGGAAGGGACCATTTGCAGGAAAGTAGCTGGAGAGTGATATGGTATGATAAAGAAAGAGTGAACTGGAAGGAAGGAGACTAACTATAAAATTTATCTGCAAAGCTCAAGGGAAGATTCAACCAGCGTTTAAAAGCAGGCAAATATTCTGAAGGAAAACTACAAAACTGGCTCATGAAAACTGTTGGTTTTGATGGGTTTGCTGAAGGCCAAATTCCTTTGATATTTTCCCTTGATTTTTTTATTTCAATGATTTGAGACTGTGTCACAGTTCATTAGTTAATGCTTGATACAACTCTTTCAGAAAAAGCCATTTCTTTCAGAGAAGATTATTTCAAAATTTTAGTGGTAATAATAACAAATAATAATTAGCAGCTTTTGGGTACTATCTTCTGGGTCCTGGGCAAAGAGGTTTGGCTATATAACCAGATTTAATTCTTGCAAAAATCCTATTTGCAGGTATTAATCTTATTGATATTCCAATTTTACCAATGTTACAAGGGAAGAAGACAGGGAGATTTAATTACATACCTAAGGTCACACAGCTTGGAGGCTGCAGAGCCAGGACTCAAGTCAAAGTTATCTGACTCAAGCCTGTATTCTGAAACATGGAATGTTTATTTTGTTTGAGGACATTTAAAGCACTAAAGAGTATTGCCACCTCCTCATTAATTAGATATCATAATTTAAATAGCTTATTTTCGAATTACAGTAATTTTAAAACGTATGTAATAGGTTTATAAGCTGCCCTCCCCTCTTTCTCAACTTGAAGCATTTTGCAAATTAGATTTTCTATTCATTCATCCATTCATTCATCCATCCATTCATCCATCCACCCATACTTTCATTCATAGTCATTTACTGGGGAAATTGCTTTGCCTGTAAACTCACAACTAAGAAGGCACACTCCTGCAAAGTCCCAGGGGAGGGGAGAACTAGGGGGATCCAAGGACCCTGATAAATGACGAAGGGCATATTTTGGGGTAGGGTGGAAAGCATCCCTGCTTCTCCTTCCCTCCCCTACTCCAAAACACAGAGAGCCACGAGTTTCCAAGTCCAGCTGGCCTCGTCTTCCCCCACCCCCAGTCTTGTTTACCAGGGCTTCTTTTGAGGAAACAATTCTTTAAAAAAGAACTCTTTGTTGTGAGAGGATCCTATTAAACCCAAAAGACACTGTTTGAGAATTCACTCTTTCTATTGAACATGAGTATTCCCAAGAATTCATATAGAATCAGAGAATAGAGTAAAACTCTGGCAAGATTCTCGGCCAACCCAAATCAAAGCCCCAGCCGACGAAGCACGGGAGAAACAGGGCTGGTGAGAGACGATGAGCTGTGGCTGCTCATGCAGGACACCCCCCAGGACACCCCCACCCAGAGCTCCGTTCTCTTGGACGAGACTCAACCGTGCTTCTTGAAAGGCTTCATTGAAACATGGGTAAAAGGACAACCTACAAGGGGTCACAGGTAAATACTTTTGAAACAGGAAACAGATACCTTGATTAGTATTCTAAAGGCATGGTACTTTCCATAAACTCAGCAAAAATATATCAAGAGGTTAAAAATAATTACCAGTGAAAAATCAGGGCCAGAGGTCTTTTGGTTGAGTAACCTCACATGTTTTCACTAAGGCTTTTTCAATTTTGTACACGACATTACTCATTTTAAAGCAGTTTCAATTTCTTATGTAAACACTATACCTGCACAATTAGGCCTTACTTCAGGTTTTCAGAAATGGGCAGGCTAGAGATAGGTACTGAGTAAAATGATAATTCAGCCATGGGTCAAAGATGGACCTGAGGAAATAGGATGGAGAATTAAGGAAGTTGGGAATGCTTCAGAAATCCCTCAGAGAGACCCAGGAGACTGTCACATGTATGTACTTGACAATGAATTACTGACCAAAAAGTAAATATTTTGGCCACATGGTTTTGTACAGTCCAAATAAAACTTACCAATTATTTGAACACATTCACTACTTAAAAAGTTAAATGGTACAACCAGCTTGGAAAACCATCTTGCAGTTCCTCAAAAGCTTAAACATAGAGTTACATAAAAATCAGCAATTGTACTCCCAGAGCAATGTACCCAAGAAAAATGAAACTATATATCCACACAAAAATTTATGCACAGATATTCATAGCAACATTATTTATAATAGCCAAAACATGGAAATAACCCAAATGTCCATCACCTGATGAACAAATAAAATATGGTATATCATACAATGAAATAAAAAGTAATGAATTATTGATACATGCGACAACATGGATGAATCTTGAACACATATGCCAAGTGAAAGAAGCATGTCGCAGAGGATCAGATATTTCATGATTTCATTTCCATGAAGTGTCCAGAACAGGCAAATCTGCAGAGACAGGTTAGTGGTTGCCTAGGGCAATGGAGGATAGAGGGGGGAGGGGTGGCAGGTATAAAGTGCACGGGTTTCTTTAAGATGTAATGAAAATTTTCTAAAATTAATTGTGATAGTTGCAACAACTCTGAATTATTGAAAAGTCATTGACTTATACACTTTAAATGGGTGAATTATATGATCTGTGAATTATCTCTCAATAACGGTATTACAACAAACCTCATTTAGCTAACGGAGGCAAAGAACTATTTTTTTAAAACAACAATGATTTCCCTTGTCTCCTCTTTTTGTGCTACTCGTGGCTCTTTGTGAGGATGAACCAAGTTTATCTCACATTCGTGGACAGTGGAAGAAGGAAAGTAATAAGCGCATAGCTTACATTAGCTCTGATTGGGAAATGGCAAGGATTAATACAGAAAATACAAGACTTGCCATCGGAAACCTGGAGTTGAGACTTGACCTTGTCATTAACTCTCTGGTTGACTTTGCAAAGGTAAGCTAATCTCTCTGAGCCTCAGTTCTAGTGATTTGTACAATTTGATTGAATAGCAGCAGCAACAAGAGTCTTACATAATTGTAGATGAAAAAAGATAGTAGGTTTCTTCATTCAAAGCTATGGTGGGGGCTATACTGGTGGCTCCTAGGGAGACCCCTGGGGAGGCCAATCGAAGTCAGCTCTAGATGCTCTGAGAATAGATGGAAAAGTCACCTGCTCCAGATTAGGAAATTAAGAAAATAACCTCTCAGGAGAGGTAATGCCTCAGCTGATTCTTGAACAAGCAGTATTTAGGCAGGACAGAGGGCATGGTGGTGGGCTTAGCGTTTAAAGAAGCAGCTGAAAAAAGGCTCAGGAGTGCACCTAAGCAGGAGTGTTCGAGGAATTTCATGTAGCCAGATATGATCTGAGCAGTGGTTCTCAAACTGTGATCCCCAGACCACCATCAACATCACCGGGGAACTTGCTGTGGACACAAATTCCCAGCTGACACCACAGGCCTGCTGGGTCAGAGACTCTGGGGTGGGACCCAGCAATCCATTTTCTAACAAACTCTTTTGAGCACGGAGTTGCCTGGTCAAGCCTGAGAACCACCGGTTCTAGTTATTCGTTGTGGCAAAGACGTGTCTACACTAAGTGGACATCTGTACAGTATGCAAAAGCAGTTTTATGAGTAGATTTATAAACTATAAAAATTACCACTGTAGGCTTTTATTAGAAAACACAGAAAAGGTTAAACATATAAGCTCATTATCTAGGTAGACATATTATTAATATATGGTAAACTATGTCAATATGTCTTCTCTTGCAACATTGGGCCATAATGTGCATTCTTTTGTATTTTGTTTTTGTTAATTTAATATTTTATGAGCATTTTCCCATGGATTTTTGAATTCTGTCAATCAGTCCTAAAAATTTGTGGAAAATATTTTTAATGACTGCAAAATATTTCATCATGCAGATGGGCCATAATTTAATTTCCCATTTATTATTGCTGGGTATTTAGATTGTTTCAATAACTTTTATAAATAATACAGTGATGGAGACCATTTTACATAGATATTTTTTCTGCATTTCTGTTTTCCTATAATAGATTCCTAGAAGTGGTGTTATTGTGTTTACCCTTGTCTCCCTTCTAGTAACAGACCCATCCTCTCTGACTAGACGACTGGCAAGTGTCCTAGGCTGGGCCCGTTAGGATGCCCATTCCTCGACCTCACAGCCTCCTTCAGGGACAGTTAGGTGAGTCAGGCTGGGCCAGGCAGCTTAATGATTACATATTCCAGGGAAGCCATGCCCTTCCTCCTCCCCAGAGGATGAAGAAGCCTGTCTGCTGTAGGAAGTAATGACATTAATTTGCAGAGAGGACAGAGATGGAAGGTAAAGAACATGCAAATTTTCAAAGGATTCTAGCTTATTTACTCTTCAAGAACAAAATTACTTCAAAAAATCTAGTCCAGGTTGGATTTCCTAGCCCTGACTGATGTACAGAGCCTTGAAGGGTAGGCGTGTGACCGCATTAAACCCACACCGAGGTCTGAGAAGGTGGCACACCCATATAGCATTTAGCCTTCCTATTAGCAAGCATAATATGTTTCTCCAATTATCTGGATTTCCTTTTATAATTTGCAGCACAATTTTTTAACTTTCTTCATATAGGAGTAATACATTCCTTATAAAGTATAATCTTACACATGTTATTTTTGGTTGCTTTTATAAGCTTTACTCCTGTATGAGATTTCTATTGCCACTCTAACTGATTACCACAAACTTAGTGGCTTAAAACAACATAAACTTATCATCTTACCGTTCTGGAGGTCAGAAGCCCAAAAAGTGTCTAAAGACGTCATCAGCGCTGTGCTCCTTCTGGAGTATCAATGGGAGAATTGATTTCCTTGCCCATCCAGCTCCCACAGGTTGACTGCTTCCATCTTCCAAACCAGCAATGGCCAGTTGAATCTATCTCACAATGCCTTCTTTTTATTTTTGTTTTTGATTCTTCTGCCTCCTTCTGCCTGCCTGTATTTAAGGATCCTTATTTTAGCATTGGGCTCCCCGATGATCTCATTGTAAGGTCATCTGATTCGCAACCTTATTCCACCTGCAATGTTACCCTTGCCCCAAGATATTCACAGATTCTGGGGATTAGGATGTGGATTTCTTTGGGAGACTGTATTATTGTGCATACCGCACCCCTCATAATATATATCAATTGGCTACTGATTTTTTTGTATATATAATTGCTTTTCCAGCAGAACTTCCCAAACAATTGTGTCTGTACATTTGCTATTGACATTGTCTTTGACTGTATTGCAATCATGCTTTCATTCTTACCATTCCACTAGAAATTTATTTCAAGGTTTTCAATGACCTACACTCTGCCAACCCAAGGGTGAGCTCAGGGTTCTCATCAGGGAGGCTCGCTGGTGTTCGTGAAGTCTCAATGTCTTGGCGCAAGGAAAGTTTATTTCTTGCTTACCTCAAATGAAGGTTGGAATTGAGAGACAACCGGGATCCACACTGTCATTGTATGACCCAAGTCCTTCCCTAATAATGGTTCCTTCATCCCCTAGATCCCCAGAATCCTCCCCTGAATCTCCTACATGCAGCTGAGAGAAAATAGAAGAAAAGAGTGTGAAGTTTACTTTTTAAAAAAGATCTAGCACTGGAAATGGTGTACAATACCCTTCCATACCCCATTTGGCACAATTCAGTCTTGTCACCCCACTTAACAGCTGGGCATCATGGAAAACTGGATCTAGTTGTGTAGCCGGGAGGAAAGGTAGGTGGTGTTAGGGGACCTTTGGCACTGCACTTGCTGCATAACCAGTCATGTGCAATTGATGCAGCCGGTGACTCCCTTCTGGAGCCTTCGCTTTCTCCCTGAGACCTACCCAGAGAGCGCCTGCAAAGCTCAGCCAGTTCCAGGGCCAATACAATCTGCACCAAAGTTAAGCACATGCGCGACGATTTAATTCTGTACTGATTTTTCTCTCCCCAAAGTTTTCTTTTATCCTATTTTCCATTTACCTTTCTTTGTGCTCTGTCCTTCCTTGCTAGTGATGTTTTTATTCCTCCCCTGGCTGTGGCAGTATTTTACCATTTTCTATGCTTTTTTTTTTTTTTAATCCACAGTCCATTGTGAACAATTCCCCGCAACACCCACACTCATTAATCCTTTCAAATAATTTTCTCTTTATTTTGATTTTAAATAATGCTTAAATATGGACATTTCTCTTGTGAGCCTTTCTAGTGGACAATCAACATTTCCTTTAGTTCACATTAAAGGCCCGGAAGGGGAAGATGGCATTTTCCTGAACAAAAACTCTGCTTGTTTTTTTCAGGCTCAAGTCCTCAGTACTTTTGTTCTAAGCTTTGCCCATATAGAATTTAATATTAGCATTACTATTGATAACACTAATTAAGATATATAGCATTCATTATATTTGCCAAGCACCAGAGTAAGAATTATGTGTGTTGATTTAATCCACAAAACAAAAATTCTTTTTCCCTTAATTTTAAAGAAAGAGCTATCTCTCTTCTTTTAACGTGCCAAATTTCATTGTATTCCACCTTATCGTTATTATTGAAAGGTCTTTTCTGATTATTTTCCTTTTTTTCCTTTTCTTTTTTGCCATTGTAAATTATATTTTATCGATTATGCTATCACAGTTGTCCCAATTTTTCCCTTTGCCTCCCTCCACCCAGCACCCCCCACTCCCTCAGGCAATCCCCACACTTTATTTATGCCTATGGGTCATGCATAGAAGTTCTTTGGCTACTCCATTTCCTATACTGTAATTTATCTCCCCATAGCTAATACTCGGTTCTATCAAAAAACCTTTTCATAGTGACAATAACTAACATGTATTGTGCCAATTATGGACCTACATGTTAAGTGCTTTGTCAGAGCTGTCATATTTAATACTTCAAGATAGTAGTACTTTTTACCCCCATTTTACAGAGCAGGAAATATTCAGGAACTTGCCTATGATTGTGTGGCTTCACAGTGGAGGAGCAAGACCCTGATGGAGACGCAGGTGGATTCCAGCCCCTGCAGATGTAGGCACAGTTTCCCAGGCACCGGTGCCTTTCGCATTCGACCCTTGACCCCGCATGCCGACACCTCCGGCCCGGCCGCCAGTCCTCCTCTGCGCAGCCGCACTTCCTGCCCCTAGATAACCTGTGCTGCATCTCTTTTTCCTGTTTTCAAAATGATAATTTATCAAAGTTAGAAATGAGGCAGAGATTTTTGTATGTAATATTAAAAAGTAATTATGTTCATGTATTTTCTTTTTCATGTCCGAATTTGCAGATTGTCTGTGGTACAATTACAGATAGTGTTTGTTTTTTTTTTCCTTTTCTCTCTTTTTAAATTACTTTATTGGATTTTTTTCATTACCATTTATCCCCTCATACCATCTTCCACTTCCGCCTACTCCCCTCTCCCCTGCAATCACCACACTAGAGAGAGATTATGACTTTCGTTATGTCACCATTTTAAAATCTGTACTTTTATTTATGGAGTGAAATTTTGCTGAATAAGATTAAATTCTGGCACTTAACAATAAAATACACCAAACATATGTTTACATCTACTAGGAAACAGATTTTAAATTCAAAGTTTAACAATAATAATGATAAGTATGATAAATTAAAGGGGAATTAAAAAACCAACATGTGTATGCCCATATCTGGACAAGTTCACTAATCCATGAATTTATTGCATGTGTTCTAGAATGTAATAAACACAAAAATTGTCTCATCTCCTTTCGACTAATGAAATGCTTACAGTAAACTCTTTAGTAATGAGATTGTACACAGTTTGTTGTAAATCAAGTGGAATAAAATAGGCTATGAGGTAACTTGATCCAGAAAATCTCCTGGCTTTTCTCTGAATCACATTCAATAAATTTTGATAATTCTAATTTAAACAATTTATATGCCCGGAAGAAAACTAATAAAAATATCTTTTCCAGTATCATTGTTGGGGGAAAAAACTTCCATGTTTATTAATAGTTGAAGAAAATTCAAAAGATTGAGGGTATGTTGGAATATCCATTAATAAAAAACTCTAAAAATGTTTATTAGGCTTTTGTTACAAGGAGTATAGATTGCATTCTTATTTGAACACCATTGTTGACCCCAACCCAATGACACTTGTCAACTTGGAAAGTGAAGAGTGTAAAACTGCTTGGATTTCCACGGTGATTTAACTTTGCTGACCCTTTTCATCAGTTCTTATATTTGAGGATTTGTAGTTAAAAAAAAAAGTCCACTGTTTAGCCCATGACAAAGTAACATATGCTCAAATCCATGTGAAATGCACCAAACATTAACCTAGCTTTCATGGATGTCTTTGGTTTCCTAAAGAAACTGCTGCTACTTAGCAAATGTTTTTAAATTTTTCTTCTACTTCCCCTGATGTATGATTGCATATCCATGTGCTATTTAAATTTTTCAACAAAAGCTATAAGAACCATGTGAAATCAAGAGTAGAGTAAAGTCAAGTATCCAAATAACACACATAAACATAATTTTACCTTTAGTCCTACTATGTGTTAATAAATCATGAAAGTTGCTCTTCCTTTACACAGAGTATTTTTTTTAATTGAGTCAATATGTTGGTCACCAGATTGTATTCTTGTAACAATTTAAACTTTCCAGTAACTTTTATTCTACTCTTCTGACCTCAAGATAGTTTGTTTGCATGAGTTTATATTAAATCACAAACTATTTGCATATTTTAAAAATATGACACTAATTCACCAGTGGTTGCACAAGTATCATAAGACCTTGAGCTTTATTAATTGTAGCATTTAAAACTCTTCTGACCATAACAGCAGCAATATAATGAAGATATTTTCTAGTGTCAGTCATGAAAGTTTTGAAATAGAAAGGAGATAGCTCATTTGGGCAACATATGTCCCTTGGGTCTGATGCTGGTTAATTTAAAGCTTATAGCTAATGGGTCTTATCACCTCCTATGACAAAGAATTGGCCAGAGTCCCAGACCAGGAGCATGTAATTGGATGAATGATTATTAATTCTGAAGATGATATAAATCAAAGGATTTAAAGAATGGGGTTGTTATGTTCATCACAGCTGGCATCTTTGGCAAATTTATAGCTTCTATTCTCCCAGCAATGGCAGAATAGCCCATGCTAATCTTGGGAGGATTTCAGTATCTGAAAAGGTTCAGGTTAATATGATCACTAAGCTCTGTGGCTCGGACTCCAGGCAAGGTTGATGTAACATTATCCGGGAGCCACCAGATGTCGTACATACATTGTTCATTATTTGATTTTCCAAGCTTATGTAGTAAGCCCTGGAAAGGGAAAAAACAAGACTCTGCAGCTGTTAAAAGGTTAAGAGGATTCTCTCCAGAGGAGTGTTGAGTTCACTGATAAAACTTACTTCCTTTACCTTTGTACAAGTATTGTAGTTTATAAAAGAACTTCCACTCATTCATGGAAAGAATTTTAAGTTAACATGAGACATAATCATTATTTTTTATGATGATTCAATTTTCCTGAACACATTAATTTCTTTTTCCTTTCAAGCTGATTCCTTGCTTATTTTTCATTCATTCAATGGGCAACTCCTGATTGAATGTTTTCTATTTAATTGCCACTTGCTAGCTTCTGGGGATGTACAGCTAAATAAAGTTTTCCCTGTCCTCAAAGATCTTACAGTCCACTCAGGGAGCTAAATAGAGAAGTAAACTAAGAGAACACAGCTACAGTGCAGTCTCAGGGTAGGTTCTCTGGAAGCTGATACTGAAATGAAGTTTGCAGGTGCAAGACATTTATTCAGAATGAACATCAGTGGATTCATCAGAGGATGGAGGAAGAAATGGGATTGGGCAGAGGGGAAAGTCAAACTGATACAGATCTGACAAAGCATTGGCCAACATGTTGGGACATTCTGGAGCAACTGTCTGTCAGAGCCATCCCTTGTCAGAGTGGTCTTTGCATCTCTTACTTTGCTCAGTGGCTGGAAGAGGGCTGCCCCAGAAAGGTCATGACCTTGGGTGAGGTTGTTCTCTGAGGCTGAGGCAGACTCCGAAGTTGTCAGCTGAGGGCTGTCTGATGTCCACACTCCCTTTCAGCTGAGAAGCCAGTCCATTCTTATGGTGGGATCTGGGTGGTATATCTCTGTGTAGTTCATACACAGGAGGCTATGGGACCCCAGAAGTGGGTCAGCTCAGCCTTGGAGGGCAGTTCATAGATGGCTTAGAGTAAGGCCATGATGAACCTTACAAACAAAAACGGTCAAAAATAACTAAGATTTATTGAGCAATTAATGTATGCCAGGTATAATATTAAATTCTTTGCATGAATTATCTCATTTAATATTTACCACACACCTAGGAGATAGAGATGTACTACCATTCCTCGGTTATAGATGAGAATGTGGTGGATGAATGATGAAGTAACTTCCCCAAGGCTACAGAGTGGGATTCAGTCCCAGGCTATGTGACTTCAAGGCCCATTGGGTATAAGCATATATACTCAGGAGTATGGACTAGGCTGTTACTTTGGGGAAATAGCAAATAAAGACATGAACTGCCTATCAAAGTTCCTAACCTAGAATGCAGACTTAAGTATTTGTTGAAGGAGGTAGAAAGGGAGGGAGGGCGAAAGGGAGAGAGGCATGAGGGGCTGAAGGAAGGACTATAGAAAAGAACAAACTTAAATTTAAAACTCAAATCAATTGATTGATTGATTAAACATTTTATTTCTTTATTTCCAGAGAGAGGGGAAGGGAGAGAGAAAGCGAGGGAGAGAAACATCAATGTGTGGTTGCCTCTCACACCCCCCCAATGAGAGGCCCGCACCCCAACCATGTGCCCTGAGTGGGAATCGAACTAGCAACCCTTTGGTTTGCAGGCTGGCACTTAATCTACTGAGCCACACCAGCCAGGGCTAAAACTCAAATTTAAAGGACTATAAGAAGATGGATATGGTGGTCAGATAACTGAGTCGAGTCCTGTTAAGAAGCTCCCAAATTTTTTCCTACAAAGAACTGTATGGGTATTAGAACATGTTGTTCTTTGTGTTCTCTGCATGGGAAAATACTCCTTCTGAGATTATTTCCTCCAATTCACCATTTTTTAAGCCCCACAAGTGATTCTAGTCATTTTTCCAGCGAATGTTATAGTTATTCTATAAGGTCGGGATTGTTTACAGATGTCCTTACACCTTACCAGACTGCCTGTGTCCTTAGGGACCACATGATTCTTGCCCCCAAAAGATTCTTGCCATTCCTAGAGTATTACAACAGACCGCCTATAGGATTTGACTTCTCAGAGTTCGATGGTCATGCTATTTTCACTTCTATTTTTGTGTCTCTTTTCCCGATCAATCCCTTTCTACACACTTTGAGTTCAGCCCATCTCATCTACCACCCAATGGTGCTTGTGGCTCTCAGTCGTTTATCAGGCCCAGTGAAAATGTGTTTCCACATGACGCAAGCCCAATCTCAGTAATACTGGAAATAGCTGCATTCTCGGCGACCCTGGCTGCCTTAAGCATATACTGTTAAGCGTTCTTACAGGGCTACATAGGATGCTACTTATGATAACTGCATAGGCCTATTGCTCTGACACTGGCTTTTAACCCAGCATGAGGGTTGGGAGATCCTGTTGATGAGATTTCCTACTTTCTGGCTGTATTTTAACTTCTGTGGCCCTATTAAAAGCCTGTGCTTCATGGTTTCCTGACTTGAGAATAGCACCATGTACAAATGGAGCCTAGGGACAGTAATGGAAACGGATGATGGAATGGAAGGGGAGGAGGATAATGTTTTTCTTTTTTACATGAGTTTGGAAGAGGTGGCATGTCAGAAAATTCAATTTTGATGGTGCTGGAAGATAGGCTTCTAGAGCCCAGACTCACAGCAGCATTTTAAACTTGTACTAGAAGTCCATTTTTTAAAAAATGTACAAGAATCTCTATAAAAGAGAAGCTGGACCTCTGTTAGAAGCTAATGCCACAGGCCCAATCAAGGCCATGGAGATGTCTGATTTTCTGCTAAACACTGGTGATCTGGGCTGGCACTGCTGTGACATCTGAGACTAGAGCAGGAGTTTACCTGGAATGAAATTTAAGAAGCAAGACTGGAAGAGTGAGTGCTGGAGGAAACATATGCTTAGCTTCAAATACAAGGTTAAGTGAAGGTTAGTAGAGAAGAAATAGAGGCGATCAAGTACAGATTTGAAAATAGTGTTGGCCAGCGCAGGGGAGATGGGATGAAAAGTTCAGGACAAAGGTCTTTAATAGAGGTGGGGTTTGGGGAGCACCTTCCATCCAGTTGAGGGAAGGGGTTCACTTACCTACATAAGGTATTGACGGTGGCTGTGGAGGGTGGTTATGTTGACATGGGCAGCAGGAAAAGAAGGCGGTATGTGATCTCAGAAGGCACATTCTACTTTATTTTCTGTTTCTATCTGATATACTTACATGTATAACAGTGATTTTCAAAGCACTATTATTTTACTAGTGGAAAAAAGTACTATATGGAACCCAAATTCAAAGGGAAATAAAAGCAGAGCTGTGGTGGTCGAAATGGGGAGCAGTCGGGACAATGCCCCCCCACCCAGAGGGCCTCCAGGAAGATGCTGTTAGCAGTTTCCACTGGTTTCATGATGTTAGAGAGGAGGTATGAGATTGGTTCACAGTGAACGACAGTTCTAGAATATTATTGTGTAGATGTTTTGCATGTGCTATTGATTGAATGTAGTTATTGCAATAGTCTTTTTAATTGAATGGAATTAAATTTAATTTTTGGTATTATTGGGTCATTTATGTCATAACATATAGTTTGAGTGAGAGTAAGTCTAAATCCAGACTGCCCGGGATTTTGTTCCAGTTTTGTCACTTATCATAGATAAATTCTTTATTTTTTGATGTGCCTCAGTTTCCTCACTGGTAAATTATACTTACCACACAGGTACTATAATGAAGATTAAGTGAATTATACATATAACCACTTAGAATGATCCTTGGCCTCTGGAATATATTATATATTTTTTTCTATTGTTTTTGTCACTAATGTTATTAATATTATTTTTTATACCTTATATTTGCAATCAGATTGCAAACTTTCTGAAATCAGGGCACTATTTATGTTTCTGATCTTGAATTACAAGAATAATGTTCTGTATGTAACAGGTGTTCAGAAAAGTAATTGATAAATTAACAAACTATTAATTGGAGACCTGCTATGATTCAAAGGCACTTTTAGGGTTTGAGAGCATGAAGATGAGTAACAGGACTCTTGAGAAGCCTGTAGTCTAATGTCCCTAAATTAAGTAAAATGTGACATAATTAAATATGATCAATTTAATGTAAATTATTATAATAAAAGAAGTATAATAGAGATATGCAAAAACTTTCTAAAAAACACTTTGGAAGAATAGACACTTGGATGAATTTTTGCTTTGAGAACAGTACCCTGCATTAATTTGAGTTAAATTTTGAAAGACTTATTAATTTGCGACATCTAAAAACGTGAAAAAAGACATTTACCAAAAAGAACACATCTATGTACAGTCGCAGAGGCAAAGAGCAACAAGACCCTGGAAATGACAAGGCCTTTGGATCCTGAAAGAGTGAGAAACTGTTACTTGAGTAAGATGTAAAGATAAGTAGGAACCCAAACATAGACACCCAAGTATGCCATTCTAAGATTTAGGACTTCATCTTGGACTTGTGTAATTACGCAGGTTTCTCTGCATAAATATTTGTGGAGACTGATGGTTTCGATGCTGGACTGAACCACTCTGCTGAGCTCCCTTTGGGGCTTTTGGGGCTTTATACGTAACTACTTCTTTTTAAAAGTACAAAACTAAAAATGAAGGACTTTGTTCTTCAGTGGCTCCAACTAAGTGACATTTAAGGTCATGACAAATAACTGAAGGACTGTAAGTTTTGAGCTGTTTACTCTTCCAGGTTTGATTTTGAAATCCTGTTTTTCTGTACAGAAATTAGATCTTTTTCTTCTCATATAGGAGGATGTCAGGACCATATCGTGGGAAGTTTTCACTTGAAGGAAACCACAAGTTCATAGTCTGCTATAATTTTGTAGGAGGGAGAACAAGAGCTGTGCTTGTCTATCACAGATTCTTCTAGATTTAGGAGGATGAGAGCCATCAAAATACATGAGGTGGCTTGTGTGAGACTATGTTAATTTAGATGAATTTTGTTCTTTCCTTTACTTATCTTTATTACTGGTCTATATATTTACTGTTTCATTAGGTATTTTATGCCTTAGGTTTCTTTACTATGTTTAGCTACAGTGAAAACAGAATAAATAGTTGTTATTTAAGTGACTAACGCAGTTTGACTTTCCACACCAAGTAATTAATATAAAATCCATGACAAATGATAAATTTGCTGATTACTTAGAGAAGCGGAAAAATCTCACCAAATCTCCATCTTTTTAGCATTATGATAACAGTGGAGAAGGAAATCTATCTTAAGCTCGCCATTAGAGGCCTTTCCCATTCTTTTGGCTTTCAGTGCCAGTGACCTTCTAGTCTTTCTTGGATCCATGCCTCTGGACCCCAGGAATGGATCACTTTCTCAAAGTAGTCCTCTAACAGGTAATATGTCTTTTTTTCTTAGAGGAAATGAAAATGTAAAGCAAACAAACAAACAAGCAAACAAACAAACAAAGCAAGAAAACCTCTACCTACTTTGTCAGGGCACCTACATTTTCCAACTAAGAACATTGCTATGTGTTTAAAGGTATGTGGTTTTCAGATTTAGATCTGGGGTTAAAACTGGGCCCTGATTCTTGTGTGTCCAAGCTTGTGGCCTAGGCTAATGTACTTTCTCATCACAGGATGAGGAATAATAGCATCTATCGCACAGGGTTGTTTCGAAGATGGAAAAGGAGAGAGGTATGGTCACAGATAGCATAGAGAGCGTCGTCTGTTACAGATGGAAGGCGTCCAGTCCGCCCCGAGTGCCTGACTTCTGGGGGCTACTCTCCTTCTGGAGATCCGAATCACCGAACTTACCTAGAAACAGTTATTAGAAATGATAACCTACTGAATCCTTTATGATAGCATACATTGAGTGGTACGGCAGATCTGTCCAGTATGAGGAGCACTCTTTCTTGTAGTCCTGTAGTTGAGATAACCCTCCTCACTCCATTCATATATTGCAAGGGTGACCATACCCCAATCAGAGCATTCCTTCCTTTAGCCAAAGAAATTAATGGATGGGCATGTGGCAGGAGATGTCAGCCAGGGCAATTCTTCCCTAGGTTTTCACCATAAGTGTTAGTAAAACGGTCTCTTTTCATTGGGCTTGATAAGTTGGTAACATATGGGTCTGAGGGTGTCATCAGCTCTCTTGTGTACCACATGAAGAACTGCCTGAAGGGGGAGGGGAGAGAGGAAGAGTGGAAGAACATCTTATGGTATTAGTTGAATTCCTGAATACAGACATTCCAGAAGCCATCTTATCCCTAGACTTCTTCCCTTTAGTTGTAAACTATTTGAGATAGGTTTCTGTTACTTGCAATGAAAAGAATTCTAAAAGCAAACATTTTGGCTTCTAAAAGAAGCAACTTTGACTAAATAGATTAAAATATCAGTTAGCTCTTTCAACACATCTCTGATTTTCTAAAGACAGTTATATGTTGGGAAGGATATGTACAAAAATATTTTATATTTTTCTGTTCTTTATGTCCCTAGTATTACTGGCTAGACTAAGGTTTATAAAGGAGAATCGGCCTTGCTTGCATTAAGGGAAGTGTATCAGTATTAAATATGGGTGACTAATTCTCGTATTCAAATTCACCTCAGAAGCCATTTGGTTTAATCTTAAGAAAAGTGAATACAAGCAGCAAAAACAAAACCAGAGACATGCTGAGAATATTCCTAGGTGTTAATCAGGACAAGTGCTTGACTAAGCTGCTGGATACAAGCCCCTGACAGCTTCTGTAGAATCTCAGAAGTATCTGCAGTGTGGTGCTCTACACCTCACCACTCTCAGGTGATAAGGGTTTAATACGATTAAGGTGGAGGTATTACAGAAAGTACATTTTTTAAAAAATAATCAAGAAAGGTGACATTACAATGATATATAAAACTAAATATTTGTTTTCTCAAAGTCACAAAATCCAGGAACTCAGTCTTCTGGGAAACTCACCATCGACTACAACATGCTAGTTAATTATCTAGATAGTGTTCATTTATTCCTCTATTCAACAGATATTTACTGATTTCCCATTAAGTGCTAGTTACTGTTCTAAACACCGGGGATACGGCATTGTACTAAACAGAAAGGAGCCCCTGCCCTCAAGGGGTTATATTCTAGAGTGCAGACAATTTAAAAGAAAAATAAGTAAAATATGTAATGTGCCTAAGGGTCTAATTGCTCTGGGGAAATCATACTGTATAGGGGTAGGGGGTATACTTTGAAAAGGATGAACGGAAGAGACTCACAAAGAAGAGGTGAGGGAGGAAGCCATTGAGATATCTGGGAGGAGTAGTCAACAAGGTGGGAGGGGCTGGTGTGAAACAAACAAACAAACAGAGAAAAAAACAGCAAGGAAGTCAGTGTGGCTGGTGAGAAGTGAAGGTAGGAAAGGTTATAAAAGGGGATGTTTGAAAAATAGCCAGTCTAAGCTTGGACTTTTATTCCACCCAGAAAGGAAATCGCATAAGAATTTTAAGCAAAGGGGGCTCATGATCTGAGATAAATTTTAAAAGGATCCCTCTGGCCTCTGTGTTAAAAGGATATCTGGTAGGAGAGGGGCAGAACCCAGGGAAACCAGTTAAGCAGACAAGGCGACAATTCAGGTGAATGATTGGTCTCGGTAGAGATGGAGGTGGGAAGAAATAGCCAAACTCTGGATTTGTTTTGAGGGTCGACTCAACACATATCAGTTGAATAATTTTTAAAATCCCTATTGGTGACAATATTATAGATTCAATAAAGATTAGAGTGTGCATAATGAGTATAATAAGTCTATAGTGTCTATCAGTATTAAATATGTAATATCTAAAGAATGTCTTATCAAGAATTTCATGAACTAAAGCTTGGAAAAGGAAATCATTCCAAGCCGAATAGTCGTCAGAGAGAGACTCTGGGAAGTAAACCTCCTTTCTTTGGCTTGCAGGCCGGCGCTCAGTCCACTGAGCTACACCAGCCGGCGCTAAGCGTCCTTTCTTGCTCTGCCTTTGGGTGGGTGCACAGGGGATTTCTAGACCTCTCTGTCTCTTTGCCTTCCTCCCTCCCTTCCTTCCTCTGCCTTACTGTCACTCGTATATGTAATTGTACATGTATATCCAGGGCCAGGAACATAATTTGTGGTACCCAGTGAAAAGTGAAACTACAGAGCTCCTTTTTCACAAAAGCAGGGGAAAAAGGGCATTAAAATATAAAGGTCCTAAAATACAAAGCTTTTCCTTCTCTTCTGTAGTTTCTCTTTTTCAACATGTCATGGTGTTTGTTTATTTTTAAATTTTATTTATTTTTAGAGAGAAGGGGAGGAAGGGAGAATATTAATGTGAGGGAGGGGAATATTAATGTGAGAAACATTGATCAGTTGCCTCTCAAATGCCCCCAACTGGGGACCTGGCCTGCAACCCTGGCATGTGCACTGACCAGGAATCAAACTAGTGACCTTTCAGTTTGTGGGACAGTGCCCAACCCACTGAGCCACACCAGTCAGGACAATGTGTCACAGTGGTTTTGAAAATTTATTTATTATTGTTTTATGTAAAAATTTAAAATTTTAATTAGAATGAAATTTAACTCTGCATCTTTGCATCGTGCAATACCAGTTTTAAATGCAAATATAACAGCATTTTATTCATATGTAGAATCACTGAAATTATATAATTTGTATTTTGTAACTTTTACATGCATATATTTTTAATTATTAGAACAATGGAAACTAACTCAAATTTTATTTCACTTCTTGATATGTGCACATCCTGCCAACATTCCCGTGCCCCAGGCTTACTGATCAGGAAGGATGAACTGAAGGAAAAAGGGACTATAGGTCTTTCTGCCTTTCCCTTTCCTTCAGTGTCAACATTTTAGCATTATCGCTGGGCTAATACAGAGAAACATGTAGGAAGTTATATGATAGGAGTTCTTGGCATTCTTGCCTCTTAGAATGCCATCACCTCCTTCCTGCATTTGAAGCAAGTTCTGTTTGAACTGAATGCGAAGCTTTTGGCGACTGTCATGTCCTTGCTTACTCAGTAGTAGACAGCATGCTGAACTCCCCTTCGCTGTAAGTCTATGGGATTTCTGTGCTCATAGGACACTGAGACCACTATATGCAAATACAGTGCCAAGAAATGACAGACATGCATGTTACACATATCTCCTCTGCTCAGAAACATGCTCTATTGTCCCATTGGACCTTGCTTGCAAAATTCTCCTTCAAAGGTTATTAAGAATTTCAGCCCTGGCTAGTGTGTCTCAGTGGATTGAGTGCTGGCCTATGAACTAAAGGGTTGCTGGTTCGATTCCCAGTCAGGGCACATGCCTGGGTTGCAGGGCAGGTCCCCAGTATGGGGCGTGTGAGAGACAACCACACATTGATGTTTCTCTCCCTCTTTCTCCTTCCCTTGTTCTCTCTCTAAAAATGATAAAAATTAAAAAAAAAATATCAGGACAGCAGCAGCAGAGCACTAAATGAAGTATGATGACGACACGGTTTCCACACCCAAGAACCCAACCCTGTCCATATCTTACCTTTCACTAAGCCCCTCACCCCTTTCTTTTAAAATTCAAGATAAAAATTCCTGGACTCTCACATATCAGAGGACAAGGCTCAAAGTATTCACTGAACAGCTCCTCCCTACTTTTCCATCTCTTCCCTTTTTACTTCCCTCACTCTCGGATTTGCTTTCAGCCTTCCCTTGAACGGTAAAGCGCTCTTCCGCATTACCGCTTGCCACCCCAATCTTTGCCCAGCCCCCGAGCGCTGGAGGAGAGCACGCCTTTCTAGCCGCGCCGCTCCTCAAATACGCCTGCAGTTGATTTGCTCATTAATAGAGTTACTTGCCTAAGAGGGATCTGGCTGTCATCTAAGTTAGTTTTCTTCAGCTCATTTTCTCATTACTTCTATGTAAACATGGGTTCCCCCCCCCACCACTTTTACACATTTATGAAAATGTGACATGACTTAAAATCAGTGTGTACATTTAACGTAATAGTGTTACTGGTATGTTAAAACTTGAGGGGGGAACTGTGTAACCTAAGATCTATTTGAGAACACTCTGTGGCCATTGAAAGAATTATTAATGGAGAACACATTGTATCAACCCCCTGCTCCTGACTAGGAGTACGTATATACCTTCATGACAATACTACTCATCACTCGAAATTACAAGTATTTACACTGTGTCTGTCTCTCCTACTAAACTGAACACTCTGAGGGCACAGCCTGTGTCAGGTTCAGATGTACATCCCCTATCACCACCTACAGAACTAATTTTAGGCCCCTAATAGGAAGTATTCGGCACTTGTATCCTGAAAGAATGAAGGACTTTTTCTTATTTCTGGGGTTTAATTTTAGTTGAGCTTTCAAAAATACATTTAAATATTTCTATGGCATTCTTTATAAACCGCTCTAGTATTTTTTGTTGATTTATGGGAAAAACCATATTTAGGAATCTATATGTTTCACAAATACACAGGCACAGTGTCTTAAGCATTTTGTTTCATTTTAACATGCAGTTTTATTCTCTCTAATCTCTGAAGATTTTTTTCCAACATTAACACCAGACAAAAGATCGATGGCTTGGGCAGCAAATACACTCACTGTGCTGCCCCATTCCTTATTTCTGGGCACTACTCGGTGGAAGTGTGTCCCCATCTGTAGGTATATTTTCTCCTGACTTCCAAGTCCACTACCAGGACACCAGGACAAAAAACTAAATGAACACAGAAGAGGAGTAAGGAATTCTGCCACCACCCACCATTCGTATTTATTTCATAGAAGTCTTGAATTGGGAGCAAACTTGAAAATCATCTAGTTTGACTTCTTTCTTAATGCAGAGATCTAGCGTATATGACCTCTGACAAGTTTATAAAAATTCATCCCTGAGTTCCAGGCTCTGAACCAAGATTCAGAAGTGTGTGCCCTGGAAGAGGAAAAGAATGTGTTTCTGTTTTATACTCAAAATGACTCTTTAAGGTGGCATTTCTCAGTCATCACCATAAGCTACATGCCTTTCGATTTCATAAGACCTCAGCTTTCAGGATATATTACTCTTCAAACCATACTTTTAGGAATTTTGAGAACTTTCTTTTTCTTTTTTTTCTTTTTTTGAATTTGCTTGACTCTAAATGACAAAAGTTACAACTCTAAAGATAACTATGAATTTATTTTATTTATTAAGTATGCACTTATACCTAAGGCTGGAGTATGTGAGATGAAAATACTCATTTACTCATTATTTAATAAGTATTTGGGGGCCTACTCACTTCTTTAATTATTTAGTTAGTTTTTTAGAGATTGGAAAAAGGAAGGCGAGAGAGGGAGAAAAACATAGGTTCAGGAGAGAAACATCTATTGGTTGCCTCCCATACGTGCCCAGACTGGGGACCAAACCTGCACCTCAGGCATGTGTCCTAATCAGGGATCGAACCTGCAGCACTTTGATCCACTGAACGGTGCTCCAACCAAATGAGCCACACCAGCCAGGGGAAGGGCCTACTAACGCTTTTTTCTAGGTCCTGGAAATAAAGCAAGGGCCTCAAAACCATGGCTCCTGCCTTCATAAAGCTCATAGTTTTGAGGGTAGACAGCGATCAAACAATTCATCCTGATGGACTTTGGGGAGCTTTGTGATGTGAGCAAAACTGTGGGAGTATGGATTAGAAACACCCACCTAAGTCAGAATGTTCAGAGTTTGCCTGGACAGTGAATGTTTACACTGATACTTGGAGAAGCAGACGCTGTCAATATGAAGAAAACAGGGAACCTCATATTCAATGGCCCAATGACCAGAGGGTTCATGATAAGTTAGAGGAACTGAAAAAAAAAAACAAATACAACTGGTGTGTGTATTAAAGGGGGGCATCAAATGAGATTTGAGAGGTGGGCCTGAGCTGGAGTATGGAGGGCCTTGTAAATTCAGTGAGGGATTTAGCACTTAGTGCTCAGGGAGACGGGAGCTATTGAAGGTTTTTAAGTAGGGTGGTGACAGATGACCGGCTGCATGGAATCATGCACGGAGTCCGTGGTGGGCTTGAGCCAACTCACATGGTGCAAGGGAGCCGATGGTTAAATATTCAGGAATTTTGCCAACTGGTTGTTGCTAAACTGTCAGTAGCTTGAAAAAGGCCATGGTGGGAGGATTTACGTACTGGAAATTGGCAAACACCACAAATAAGAGTTTTGTTGTTTTCATTGTTCTAGGAAAGCTGGGTTACCAGCATACCACTGGATAGCTGTAAACAAGGGATATCATGATGGCTTGGACCAGGGCGGCAGCAGTAGGAATGGAAATATGTGGTTACCTTTGAGAAGTACAGTATTTAGGTATGATCTGTCTATATGGAAGGAGACACAGAGATGGAGGAAATGCAGAGCAGGCACAAGGCTCATTTCGGTGGCCTTCTAACTTAAGCAGCTCAAGCAGCTCCAGCTTGAAAGCAAAGGTCAAACTCTTTGGACATTCCATTCCGCATTCTGTCATACCATTTGTTTCTTAAGAAAATGTGCATTAAATATCTTACCATAGGTTCTTATGAACAAATTAATAACACTATACTTCAACTTCGATAATACTAGCAGTAACATAGAGCAAAAGCCTTTTCTCTATTGAGAGACTCGTTGAACTCATCTGGCATTTATTGCTGATGTTCTCCAAGCCCTCTCAGACAACGCGAACGCCAAATGTGGAAGGCAGCTTGCACATTAAACTATATGTTCTTATGTGATTTGCAAGATTTGCAGAGATGACTTTTCTCCAGGGTAACCCTGAGGCAGATGTTAAAATTTTGTGAAAGTTTTATTTGTAATTTTATGAGATTGGCACACACAAAAAAATCCACATGGTATGTTCTCATTGGTTTTCAGCAAGAATTACATATTGTATAGAGAGGTAAGAAACAGAAGAGAAAAATATATTTATTTTGGCTAACTCAGTTGCTAAGTAGACTCATTTGTATCCTGGCTCAAAAGTATCACGTTTTGAATGTGGATCAGGATATTTATATTTTTCTTGTTGTGTCAGATTACAGGGGTTGAATTGCTTCACCAATAGTTGCCCTTTCTGTGGCTGAAAAGCCATATCCTGTCATTTTTACGCTCCAAAGATGATTCTGTTTAGATAGAGGAAAGTGTCAGGAATGAAGCGTTCTGACAGCAGGGTGAAACTCTCTCACATTGAAAGAATTCTCACCAGAGGTGTTTGTAATCTCCCTCCAATTTTTCCTTCCTCTGAAAACCTGTTTGAAGATAAAGCCGAGTGTAACCTGTGCCCTGTCAACTTCCTGCAGAGTGTTAACTCAAAACCCTCCATCAGTCACAGAGTACATCATTTAACAAGTTCCTGGTGATTGGGAATGAATTCCAGATCACTTTTCATAGGACTGATTGTCTATTGCCCCAGGCCACCGTGGATATTCATTAAAATTTCGGAAGGCGGTATCTAGCTTTAGGATTAAAGAATCTTGAAACAAGGCACAGCGTGATTCCTTGTGTGTAAATGCATCTCACTTCCCCAAAGCTAGGAAGATGGGAAATAGCTTATGGGAATTTGATCACTTTTTAAAAAATAGAGCACGGGAACACCCTTGATATCTAGGATTTGTTGCTATTGTTATAGTCATAATTTCACTTTTAGATGTAAGGTTAAGTCTAATTCATTTTTTTAAGTTCAATTTAAAAGAAAAATCCTCTCTTTATATACTTTTCCTGGATATCGGGGCTATCTTGCGAACAACACAGATCAATTCTTTCCTCCAAAGGAGCTTTCATTCTAGGAATATATGATTAACTAATTGAAAGAATGATGTGTTACCTGCTCGAAGGCTGGGCTTGGACCAATATTTCACTTATGATTCTGTCCAGCTCTTTAAAACTTTTTCTTTCGAAATAATTTTAGTTTTAAGAACAGTTGCAAAGATAGCATGAAGAATTCTCTCATTTCGCTAAGGTTAACATTTTATATCTTGAATGGTAAGATGATTAAAACCAAGATAATAATATTAGAAAACACTACTCAACGAACTGGATTTTATTCACATTTCCCGTTTTCCCTAATGTCTTTTTGCTGTTCCAGGGTGTAAGCCTGGATATCACAGAGCAGTTACTGATCACATGTCCTTGGTCTCCTCCCATTTGTGACAGTCCCTTAGTCTCTTCCTGTCTTTCATGACCTTGATGCTGTTGAAGAGCTTGGGTCACACGTTTTGTTGTATGTCCCTCGGCGTGAACTTGTCTGATGTTTTCTCATGAGGAGACTGCGGTTTTGAATTTTGCAGAAGAACATACAGAGATGTGGTCTCATCATCTGAGAGGGTTCTAGATATAATGTTTTGTTATCAGTGACACTAACCTTGAGCACTTGGTGAAGGTGGTGCCTGCCTGGTTTTGCTACTGTAAAGTTACTATTTTTCCCGTTCCAAACTCTGCTTTTGGGGATTGAATCACTAAGTCCCACCACACTGAAGGGGAGGAGGATTTAAGTTCAGCTCCTAGAGAGGAGTATCAAAGGACTTGTGGGTATTTGTTAAAAGTGCACAATAATTAATAATTAGGTTGAGTGAGGTACTTTGAGGTTATGCAGATTTTCTACTTCTCTTTAATTTAACATTCATCTGTGGACATGGCTTGCAGCAGTAATTACTGTGGTGTTCTACCAGTGATTTCCTGTTTCCCTCATTAATTCAATATTTATTAATTAGAATTTTTCTGTGAGAAAGAGCTGCCCCTCCTCCCATGCTTGTTTGTTTCCTCATTTATTTGTAGCAGTATGAACTCATGCATTAATTTTATTCTTTGGGCTATAATACAGTCTTTTCATTATTTTATTGTTCAAATTGTTCTGGTTTTATCCAACTCAGTTTTGGTTTGAATGCTCTGCTTTTTACAACTGAGAGTTGGCGCCATTATTTATTTATTTATTTTCATACGAAGTAGAATTTCCCACCATGTGCAGCAACTCTCTATTGATTTGAAAGCTTTTGAAAGACAACTAAGGTTAAAAAAATTGTCCTCATTAACTTTGAGAATGATTCACACATATATTTGAAACAATCAACTGCATTTTGGATTAGGAGAAGTAACACCAGGAAAAATATACCAGAAGTAATGACAGGAAAGTAGTAATACCAGAAATGATACCAGAAGCATAAAAGAATAGTAAAAACACAAGTAGCTTAAGTTTGTTTACCCAACGCTACAATAATCATGCATTTCCTTAAGTGAGACACTCCATCTTGAATATAGTTGTCCATCCTTGGAAGTTGTACCTGAGCCCAGGATAGTGTGAAATGGGCAAACCTAACTCTCATTACTTCCTGGGCTTCGTGTTTACATGCTCTCCCTTGTGTCCTGGGGAAAACAGAAACACACACATTTGTTGACTGAATAAACACTGACTACGTCCTGAAGAATTGTAATGTTTGCCAGTGAGATAAGATGAAAAAACGTAAGCAATTAATTCAGGGCACACTGTTGTAAATAGGTAAACTCACATTTAATGAAACAGATAGTAAGGGATGCTCCTAATTGGAGACATTACTATTTGCTTCTTATTGTTTGATTAAACTATATTAATTGTGGTTTATAGTGAAGACTGGGATGGTTATGAGAAATAGTTTAGTTTGATTCATTTGCCTATTATAAGAAAGCAGACAATAATATGTTCGATATCAATATCATTTTTTCTGTCACCTAGAGCCATAATTTAAAATGGTTGTGAATAATATCTCTAGCTTTAATATTATAATATACTACATTTAAGGAATCTCTGAATGACTTCTTGATTTAAACATTTTATTGGTACCATTGAGTAAAGAGCAAAGTATTTTGTTTATTTTGTCATTTAGATTCCACAAATAAGTGAAATCATATGGCATTTGTCTTTCTCCTCCTGCTTATTTCATTTAATATCCTCTAGGTCCATGCATGCTGTTGCAAATGACAAGATTTCATTCTTCTTTATGCCCAAGTAATATTCCATTATATGTGTACCACTTAAAAAGTAAAGAGATTAAGGAGTAAAAAATTGACAGTTATAAAATAGTCATGGGGATGTAAAGTGCAGCACAGGGAATAAGGTCAACAACGTTGTAATAACTATGTGTAGTGTCAGGTGGGCACTGGACTTATCGAGGAAATCACTTTACAAGTTATATAAGTGTCTAATCACTGTGTTGCATACCTGAAACCAATAAAATATTGTATGTCAATTATAACTGAAAATAGAAATATAAATTTAAGAATCATAGATAAATATAAAAGTGTTCCAGAGGAGCTATATTAAGATGTCTGCAGTGTGTTTCCTTACTCTTACTTGGTCTTATCCATCTATATATAGCATGTGTAGAATGGACTATTATTATAGAACGGACTATTATTATTCCACAGGGACCTTCTCCAGTGTCCAGATTCAGGAATAGCTTACTTCAAAGTGCAAACACAAAGCCTCATGACGTTGTGTGTGCTTATGGATGTAGGCGCACTCACTCAGTCACTTACTCAATCTGCATAGAAAGCTTACATCCCTCATGGCAGGTTCGGGAGTCAACCAAGTTATAAAGACACAGATACCATGTATCTGGGTGGGATCACTCGGGGATACTCAAAATGGCAACTTTAAATTTTCAAGGCAGTATTTAGAGAAAGGATTTTTTTCAATGTCAAATTTAATTTCGTTACCAGGTTCTTACGGTCTTTACATTTTGCTCTCTTGAGATCCAGTGGTTGGGGTTCTGTATTTTCAAGGGACTTTGACCTTCAGTGAAAGATTACAAGCCCTTTCTTAGTCTGAGACTAAGATCTCCACTGAGATCATAGGAATTCAGTTCGGGCAAAGCCAGCTTTTAAAAACAAAGATTCAGGCAGCTGCTCTACATCCATGGCTTGATGGAATCAAGCTTGTGTAGAAGGGGTCATGCACGGGAGTTTCCCTACCAGGACCTTTGAGAATGCACTTCCTCCACATCTAACAACACATATTGGAGTGTAATATAGGGTGGTATAATAAATCTCATTTTATCAACTGTCATGGTTGGGCCAGCAATGTTGTATTTTAGAATAGAGCATCATAAAGATAAGCACCACAACTGAATAAGTGGTAGGTAAGATTAGGAAAGAATGATATGAAGAAACTGCTTTCTAGAGTCACTGTTGGATGAGACAGACTAAAAGTCATCGACATAAAAATCTTATGTATTTTCCCAAAAGGTGAGTGATTTTCTCTTAACTTATTCATAACATTAGTCTCCTTCACCCTCCCTAGTCAAAATGTAATACTCCAGCTCTGTTATTGGTGAGATATTTAACCATCTCCCACCTCCTCACCCCCCTGACAATACTTACCTTTCTTTATTCAAGAAATTTCAACATTAAATATTGTAGGGTGGGGAAAAAGTTGGTTCACAGTTGGGAGTCTGTGAAACACTGAGTTTATTCTGGTATTACTACCTATTAATTATTGTATTATTTTCCATATGAACAACTGTGAGCCTACTTTTGCCTCACACTACCACCATCACCATCATCTTATTAGCAGCTGTTTTTATCCAGAATAATAATGAGTAAGAAAAAATGACAAGGTTTTTTTTTTTTAGTCTTAGGCTTATATACTTAGACGATAGCTATTTTGTATGAGTAGGATTAGGTGATGTTCCTCACTTCACAACTTCCAAAAATCACTTTTATCCCCATTCCAATGTGACAAATACTTTTTGGCCCTGGTGATCATTTAAAAAAAAAAATCCTATCAAAACAGAAAAACCAAAACAAAACAGAAAATTCTGCCACCGTCAACAATGAGAGAATTACTATTAACAGACCTTTTTTTCCTTTCTTAAACATACTGCCTTGGGAGGTCTGTCTTCTAAGGACCCTGCTTATCTAATGAAGTAGCTCCGTGAAAATTGAGACTTAACATTACCCAGCAATTTGACTAAGTTTCATTACTGACACACATCTTATTGCTCTTGGATGAAATTTCAAGGACGCAGGCATTTGCCTGTTTCTGATCACACAGCCTCAACACTGCACAGTCACATTTGGATTAGAGAAGTTTACATTACAAATCTTATTTAAAGTGTGAGTGCCGCTATGATAAGAAGCTCATAAATAAGAACAAGAAACACACTTAAAAATATAGATTGTGAGCAACATCTCTTCACAGAGTGAGTTATATATGGAAAGGTTCTCTTGATAATGAGAATTATTACTACATTCAAAAGTCAATATTATTTCTCTTGTGGTAGTAAAATAAATGTTAACATACAATTTCACATCGTGAGTCAAAGAACCCACTTATTACTTCATCTGAAAATCCTGATGTAACGTTATTTAGTTGGCGTTATAGAAGTTTTAAAATAGGATCATATTTTATAGAATTAAATGTCTGTGACATGAAAAAACAAGAATCATGTGTATTAAGTTTTCATTTTTAAAGTCTGATGATATGTACTTTTGGTCAACTTTAATATCAGTACATGACAGTTAATTCTAATGTCCTCCCTCTAAAAAAAATCAGTAAAAACAATTACACTTTTCAAGGATAACTAAAGGTTTATAGCAAAATTAAATTGTAATAAAGCCTTAAAAATAGGCTGTAGTCTATAATTACTTCATGGTTAGCTTAATAGATTTGGGCATTATGTGTTATGAAATAAGCTATTAATTTATGTGGAACAGTAAATTAAAAAATAAAATGTAGAGTAATAAAAGTGCTTATGTTAATTTTATAACCTCAAGAATAGAGCATGTGTTGTTATCAAATTGAAGATGCTTGCCTAAAACATTTCGTGTGTTCCTCAACTTTTCTTTTTTAACCTGGTGCTACCGTCCTATCCAGGCCTACAGCAGTCCTATCCAGGCCTACAGCAGTCCTATCCAGGCCTACAGCAGTCCTATCCAGGCCTACAGCAGTCCTATCCAGGCCTACAGCAGGCCTACACAGCATGGGCCAGCTTCCTAACCACTCTCTTTTTTCCCAGTTTCTTTCCCTTCTGTTATACCTCGTACACCTACCCCAGACTAATTTCAATCTTGTTCTCATCTTGCCATTTGCTTTTACTCACAAATCAATGGTTTCCTGTTTTTTACTGTGTAGTGTCCAAATTACTATTAGCCCTTAAAGCCTTACATAATCAAGCACAGGATGACCTTTGAAATTGAACCTGACACTATTTTTTCACGTTTCTCCTCAACGAGTGTAGATTGCTCCCTGTCTCCTAAATGAGACACACTTACTGTTGCTTCTACATTTCATTTAATTATCTTTTGATTAGAATTTTTGCCCCTCTTCTTATTTTGTATAACCTTTAATTCCAGTTCCCTTTCCACCCGCCACCTTCAAGCTGTACTAACCTCTCTTCCCAAGCACTGAGCACATTAAGGCAGTCTCTTTCACTTTATCTCATGATGCTGTTTGGCATATCTTATGCTTTTTAAGTGTGCTATAGTTTGGCTCTTGGGATGTCATTTAAATATTTATACTTTAATTTATGTTATGAAGAGTCCTTTAGAGCAGACCCTGCATAACTATTTTGCCTTTGGAATGCTATGCATAGAAAAATGCATTGATTTTAGAATAGATAATCCTAAAATTCAAATCTCGCATCATTACTGTACCAAGGCCATTATTTAGCCTCTCTCAACCTCAGTTTGCTCATCTCTAAGACTGGGTGAGACAAATCCATAAGGTTGTAGTGAGTATTGTGATGATTGTGTAAAGCACTTAGTGCTCAACAAATGTTCTTTTCCCCCTTATACCACACACAATATAGTTGCCCACTAATTACCTATCAACTGCATTGAAGAAACATTTAATAATGGTTGGTTGCCTCTATCTAATTATTAATTTAAGAATTAAATTAAATCAAAATCTAAGCCCCAAAGATTTGAGAGTTGCATGGCTCTCTGTGGAAAATTCTTTGTGGACAGTTCTTCCCTAAAACATTTCATCAGCATCAGCTATATTCTGGGCTCAATTTCATATAAATAGGATGAGGTTACCAAAACGAAATCCTGGAACAAGCTAGTCATCAGGATGCTAACGAAGCTGCCTCAGAGCCAGCTCTGTGGAGGTGGTCATACGTCAAAGGCAGATGACAGCGTGATTGCCACATGAGAGCTCCTATATTTTGACATGATGTTGACTGTACAGCAATATCTGAGAGACATTGTATTAACATACAGGAAAACAACTTCAAACAGAGCACCGTAGGTTAGATGTTTTAAAAGTAAGAGCAATGGAGATGGAAGGATTTGTATTTAGCTACGTGGGCCTGTTCAGTCTATGAAGCAGTGAGGAGGAGCCCAAAATGGTGTTAGATTGTTAACAGTACCTACATAGACATGATAATGATATTGATTATGACAGGAAGTTTTAAGTTGGAGGCCTCGCACTGATCTTTAAAAATCACGCTCATATACATGAAAGTGCTATAATAAATGCATCATATTTAGGAATATATATGTATAAGAGTGTGTAATTTGAAGAACATTGAAGTTATTAATCAGTAATAAATCTCATGTAAATCAATTTGTGCTCAATATTTAATTTGTCCAGCAAATGATTAAAAGGATGTGAGAATTCAATATGGTACACATATGGATAATATTTAAAAAACCTGTTTTGGCCACAGAGATATCATGGTAGAAAATATAATCTTTCACTTAAAAAAGAAAAAAGGAAAAGAATGAGAATTGCCAGGATGCTTATCTCAGAGTGTCATACCTCTTTCCTTTAGAAAAACACCACATTGTTCCTAATATGTTTTCAAATTATTTACACATCAGGAGTGATTACTTTTCAGACTGCTTGGGAAATACTTCAGAAGCTGTTAATCCTCATTGTTGATAGATGTCTTTACATTGCTACAGGTAAATAATCTACCCAATTCATTTAAAGTTGTAATTCTGTTAAATGATTAAGAAAGTAACATTGCTATCTTGCTTCCAAAGATTTTGTATAGGTGAAATGCTTAGTGTTCAACATTCTAGGTAAATTTTCATCTTTTCTTTTTTTCAACTCACTTTACTGTCCTGGTAGTACCTAAGTACATTCAGTGTATTCCGACTTCACAGCCCAAGCAAGGATAAACTGCATGGACGTTTGTTTCTCTTTTTCTCTAATCAGTTCAAATAATGATTTTCAGATTTCATTTTTGACCCAGAAGCCCATGGTAACCTAGGTAAGTGCCTTGGCCAATTATTTGCGCAAGAATCAGTGAACTAGCTTTATGCAGTGCTGATCACAGCTGATTAGTAGCTGAGCGAGCCTCCTTTTCAACTGGCTGTCTAGGCCTCATCCGGGATGCAGAAAGAGACATGTACGCAGGCACCTCCGTGGCTCTTCATCATTTGCCGCTGTAGTGTTGTGGCAGGAGGGTAGCTGGGGCTCACCCACCTTGGCTCATAAGACAGAGGCAGTGACATTTGGACATTTTGTATACTTGTTAATGTGGCCCTGCCTACTCTTACCGTTGGCCTGGAGTAGACCGACGTCTCGTTGATTCTCTTCAGAAAGGACTCATGAGTGGGTGGGTTTTGTTTTTTGGTTCGTTTTTGGCTTTTCTTTATCTGTAATAGCAACTTAGAGGACCTAATTCATAATGTCAATTTGATTTTTTGAAATAGTATCATAAGGAATAGAAAGTGCACAAGAAGAAGGAAAGGTCAAACCTTCTGTTGAGTCAAGCCTTTACCCAAAGGAAGTCTGTTGGACAGGAAGTTTTATGTAAGTTGACAGGTGGTTAACTGGGGATCACTCTGGACCGAGGTCTGTTGTTGTCAGCGTGCTACTTTAGTTGCTTGTGGTTTGTTTTTTCTTAAGAAAAAATAGTAGCCTATAACGTGCCTTGAGATATTTGATTACACATATGAACCAATAAATTCTAAAATAACAAAATGTCTTTAAGTAAGGGCATTTATAAACCCAGATAGCAATGGAAGAGATGGCAAATCTCCCCAGAGACCCAAGCCATACAAGGGAAAGTAATGAGTTCTTAAATTTTATGTTTTTGAGAATGTTTTTATTCTAAAAATAGATATATGCACAATATATGTGGATGTAAATATACATACACATATACATGTATATTTATACACACATATACCAACACGCTTCACTAGAAAACACAAAGGTCACTTTCTACTTATACCTTTAAGATATTCACATACATTTTGTACATTTTATTAAAGTAATGTCTTAGCTATTCAACACTCTTTTTCCTTGATCTTTAAACCTTTCAGACAAGCCAGGAACCAAGAATAAACAAGCCAAAGACTCGAGTGAAGAGCAAGAGGAATTCTTAGAAGCTGAGTGAAAGATGTTAAGATGCAGAAAGAGCTTAGCCTACCAGCCAGAAGATACAATCAGCACGCGGTTAGAGCCAAACCTCACTGGTGCTAAGTCAGAGATGTTTAGAAAAACATATAAAAAGCAAAGAAAGCAGCTGTGTCAGCAGCGTTGGGCAGCAAAGCAGCAGAGAGCAGACGATGTGATGTGATTAATTGAAGTCACAGGGCTGGAGGAAAGCTGAGAAAAGTAGTATCAGTGAACAGATCTGTAGGCAAATGCCTTAACTTCTCTGACTCTCAGTTTCTTCATTAGTAAAACTCGGATAATAACAGTATCTATCTTATGGGATTACTATGTTATTTAAAAAGATATTTATGTAACAAATAAAAAGTGTGTCCAGGTCATACTTACCGAGTTCTTACTGTTAACTCTATAACATGAAGTTTTCAAAAATCAGTGTCTCTCCTGATACCTCATGCCTGCCTATCTATCTGTGGCTCATGCTGATTGTGTATATTACTTGTTGGTGGGTTGGATCATGCATTATAACTTTCCTATGTGGCATGCTAGTCATTCCAGGTCACATCCAGTGTTGTGATAGGTACAGTGTTATGGATAAATTAGTGGCCATGGGAGCAAAGAGTTTTAAGAATGATATAGTCTCAGAGGAGAACTGCAGAAAAGTTTAATGTAAAACACATATCAACGAATCAGAGCAGATACTGACTCAGTTTGGAAAAACATCAGTTATATCTAACTGGAGTAGATGTTCCACAGGGCGTCAGTCCTTTCACTGTGGTTCCAAGTTCAGCTAATCTGCTGTGGGGAAGTCCAGGGAGAGGATTTTTGTGGATGGAGGACCCTCTGCTTTCCATCTGGTATTATGGCCTTAAAGCAGACATCTGCCTAGTTATTCTAGGTCCCTGGGACGCGGTGGGGGGCAGGGACGAGGGAAGGAACGAAGAGGGCAAGGGAGGGAATGATAACAAAACCAAAGGAAAGAACAACAACAGAAAATTTTAGGTAAAAATTTTAGGTTTAAATTTTTTTTATCTAAAACCTTCTAATGATTAGGTAGCTTAAAATTGAAGTTTCTTGTGAGTGTTTGATTTATTAAAGCCGTAAAAATAAGTAATATGAAATAATTAAAATTAGGAAAAATATTCTTTCTTAATTTGCATTATTATGTTCCCAAAGATTAAAAAAAGAAGGACTGCCTCCAAGGAGATGAAATAATACTTTGATTGTCGAAATCCTGAAAATATTATAAATATTTATGAAAAAGAATTAAGTTGAATGTAAATGTAGACAAATTGGTTTTTTAAAAATCTTGAAAAGCTGTGTGAAAAATGACAAAAGGAATGAAGACATCCAAGAAGATGCAGAAACACCTAGAAGGGCACTGGTGGTAAGAGATTTGGTCACTGGGTACACTTTTCATTAAACTGTTTCTAGGGGAAGGGGCTTCAGGCAACCTAGATTGAAACCAATTAACCAAGATCTATCAGATCCCACAAGAGTGTCAGGTCACAGCACAGGAGAAAGATTTTCCAGGTTTGTCAGACCTGCCCTACACCTGGATTTGAATGTCAGCTGTGTGTGTGGTGTGATGCAGGTAGACTTAGTGATCCTGTAAGAACATGTCTCATCATATCTGGGACCAACTTCTTATAAACTTGGTTGGTACCTGGGTACTCTGTTATGTTCCACTAATGACTTTTCCTAGTGGGGCTCCTTCTTGAAGCAGTTTATTCGTGGCACATAAAAGACAGAGAAATGAAACTTAGACTATCTGGAGTTTTACTGAAACCACAGAAACTTTGGCAATCCCAGTTAGGCTGCTGGATGTCGATGAATGAATGGGGCAGGTTATGCCCAGGAAGTCCACAGCTTGGATGAAAACATTACCTCGGGTTAGCTTTAAGTGGTGCTGACTGAGCTCTGTGTAGATTAAGGATCTGCAAGAAAGTCTGAATGGTACGTTAGCATGACATCCAAATATATTACACACTAACTCTGGTCCTTCCCAGGGAAGGAATTCATGGAGCAAACCATTTCTTAGCTAATGAGACACAGAACATGCATGGCTTACAGGCATCATAAAGTTTGAATTGGTTTAGATACATACCCAGAGGAGTTTGTAGGTGCCCCAGAGGACCAGATATTTTTAGATGCAGGATTCTCTAATACAGGTAAACCAACCTGTATTGTTAACTATATTGAATCCAAGGAAGACCTATAAGGCCAGAGGCTGCCATTCTTTTATTTTTGGTACTAGGTCAATTGCAAAATAACATTTGTGGTGCGAGTCCCAATTTTTAGCTTCCTAATTGGAAAAGTGTTCTTGGTGTATTGTGTTTAGGCAACATCTAAAGTAAGTGATAAAGTGGAGCTGCAATCACAATGGGCTAGACCTAAATGCTTCAGAAGTATCCTGTCAAAAAGCGCAGTAAGAACAGGCAGTCATCATTTTGCATGGCATTGTGGTAAATGACATGTGAGGATCAGAATAGTTTCATTGTTTGTGTGGTTCTGCTGTACAAAGCCAGGAAACGATTCTGATATGTGTAAGTTGCCATTAACATAATACATGCAAAGTGAGGGCTGCCTGTAGTTACTCCAGAACACAGTGGGTCACAGGTAAGTGACAATATAATTTATTATTCAAACTGGAATGGGTTGGATAGTGAAATTGGGACCTATTAATTATCACACTGGGACAACAGGCATAACTCAGCCCTGTTCTAAGCAAAAATATGATTCACTGTGATCTTAGGTTTAAAAACCAGGTGAGACCAAGGGTAGGAAAGAAGAGGTGATAGACAACACCATGGTGCCAAGAGCTGTCTGTCCAGACACAGGGCACGGCCTTGAGACAATTACTTAGCCAGAATGCCACGTTGCCACTTCCTTGACATCTACTGTATTGTGCCTCCCAAAGCTGGAGGCACAATATTGTACTGGCAGCTCAACACTCATGATCGGGAAGAGATTTAGTGTCAGTGGAGGTCCAGTCTGAGCTCAGTCACTTTCCCTGACACTGGTAGGGGATGATGTTCACCAGCAACAGGTGTGATGCACAATGGATTTGCTTTCTCATGGTTATAATAATGTAACAGGCTTGGCTTATAAAAGACACTCAATAAATATGCAAAAAAAAATAAAATCCAAGATGCCATCCTACAATTTCCTTGACAAAGTCTTCTAAGCTCTGCTAGAACTCAAGGGGACATCATCTGTGACAAAAAACACACAACTTCATAAGGAGTCAATTTCATTGTGAGCCAACTCTGGTTCCAACATAGTCTTCCTTAGATTATGTTGATTTTTTTTTAACATAGGTCTTTTTATACTACCTTCGCTTTCTGTCTTCTGAATTAACAAAGAGCAAGATCCTTTCTTTTCTCGATACTCTTATGTTATCCCTTAGACAATTACTTTACCTCAGGAAAAAAGTCCCCATTGCTTCAACCATGATTGTATGATTTGTTTCTAGCTACTTAGGAGAAAAATATATTAGAAATATCTTGGGAAGATGCATGGAATTTTCTTGCTTTGTGTCAGAATTAACAGATAAGTCATACTATTTGTTTTCTCTATGATATAGAGCATTAACATCTTGATTCATGAGCTGTACTTATTACTGGTGATAAATTTTAGTGTCCTGTTCTGTTAGCTATTATCTTTGCTTTTTCTCATTTATCACTTTTTAATCTACTTTGTGAACAGTCAGATCTGTCACTAAAATTTCAAGAAACTATTAAATAAAACTGTTTTCTAAGAAAATATACTGTCCTGTCACTGCCTTAGAAAGGTTTTGTTTTAATAAGGTTTACAATGTCTCGGCACCACCGTTCTGCTCCCAGTTCACCATTGCTTTGGCGTTATTAAGTGAAGCTATAGCAGATATACGGATTCTTTGAACCGGTCATAATTTCCACAGATCTTTTTTTAAGAGTACACACTATAGATGCACACTTGGCATATATGTTGTGAAGTTTTTGGCAGGGAAATAAAGTTAAGTCTGGATAAATTAAAAAAAAAACCCCTCAAACTTTTAGGTAAACCACAAACTTTTCACATGCTGATTAGAGACCTAATGAATAGCTTAGGTTTGTAGAGGGCACAGCACGTTTATAAAGTGCCTCAAGGGTTAAAAAGCATTTTTATTAATTTTATCTTATGTGGTCCTAACAAAAATTTGGATGTTTGAAATAAAGGAAACTCTCAGAGCTATTTGCTCTGTGAAGATGCTTTCCAGAATGTATTTCTAATTTTTGAAATGCAAAGTGATTTGACAAAGAAGAAGAGAAAACCTCAGTCCAGTGGCCTAGGTAAACTATAGGAAGGCTCTACTCAACACACGCACACAGGCCATCCTTTGAAATCCGCTACTCGGTGATTTCCGCTCTTTATAGTATATTCCCTTTGTCTAGTTTGGAACCAGCACATTTTCAATAAACCCTCTCTAGGTATTCACAGCAGGGTTCTTCGCAGGTATTTCAGAAGCAGGGTGGGCAAGAGCTATTGTTTATAGATTTAGGTGATTTGAGGACTGGATGTATGTAAGCTGGAGACTTGAAAAGAATCAAATCATAGGAGAATGCATTATTCCAGAGGCTGGATTTTGTACTTCTCCCCAAACACTTTAACTGTAAACCCATCAATTTTTAAATGACTCTGGTTTTTCAGAAACACATAGTTAGCTCTGAGACAGTAAAGGGCTTGGATTTGCCCCAGGTCAGCAGTTGCGCTCTAATTGCTGACATTAGGTGAACACCAACCAGCGAAATCACAGTGGCTCCAGGTCGTTTTAAGGAGCTGTGTCTGCACGGTACGCGGCCTCCCGTGCAAAAGAGCAGATCGCGCTTATAGGAACCAAAGGGCGCACGTGCAAATTCCTCTTTGTGTTGAGAGCTGCTTATTTCGTACAGATAATTACCAGGCCGCATTCCCACTAAATATATTCTGCTGCCTTAAATTGGGGTCTTAATTGTGAAAATTGATTCTTTGAAGAGATGAAACCCTTTGAAGGTTTCTTTCCTGACTGCAAAATTTTATGGGTTTTGTCTATAAACTGAGTTGTTTAGGCTGATGGATTCTATGGACCGAGGTCCCGCGGTGTCATGTTACCTGTTTTCTACCAGAATCCCGTCTCTGGCACAAGGTCTAGGCCGTGAATTGATGGCGACCTTACCTCCCCTGGAAGTCAGGCCTCTGCTTTTGGACATTTCCCGCATTCGAATGGTCTTTCATTGTCAGCAGCAAAGGAATCAGAAAACATGGTTCTGTCTATTTGAATGAGCTATGATATGAGGAAGTCCTAATTGTTATATGAAGACGAAGGGGTATTAACATTAACAAATGATTGTTAATTACTTATGTGAAATACTTTGAGCCCTAGAAAGAAATGGCTCTGTGAAGTCCAAAGCTTATACTTGTCTTACATGGCACTTCTGAGATGGTTGACGAGACTAGTAGCAGAGCCCCAGATCTTTCTATAGTGAGGAATTAAAGTTAATTTGATGTGTAGGTGCAGAAACCATGTACACAGACAGGCTTTGTTTGCAGAGTTACCTTTAGGAATCATAGTTTAGCTTTTGGGCGGAACTATGTGTATAGTCCTTCTTTGTGTATTTTTGTTTCTTTCCTTCTCTGCTCTGCTGGTATGGTCCCATAGGATTTAAATGTAATCCTAACAGGGACAGTACTAATCCAGCTGGGAAAAAAATTTTTTTAAATGAGCATGTGACTGTTACAAGCATGCAAGGTAGGCATGAATCGCTGTTTGTGGTCGGCACTCGGAGTCAGGGCTGCTGCTGCCGCCCCGTGGCCGTGTGACTCGCATGTATCTGCACGATGAGAGCCTTTCTCATTGCCACGCCCCGCGCTGCTCTGGTGTGACCCGGAAGCCCACATCTGTGCCGTGTCGTGAAGGTGGGTCATCCTGTGGTTTCAAAAAACTGTCTTTAATATATGTTGTGTGTGAACTGACGCAACCCTTCTGGAGGGAAATTCAGCAGCAGCCATTCAAGGACTTAAAAATGCCTACATTCCATGATTCAGCAGCTTGACTTCCTGGAATTTATCAGAAGGAAAAAAAAAATCAGTTGATGTGTGTAAAGATTTATGAATATCATTGTTCTTCAAAATGTTCGGTACAATTAAAAATTTGAAATTTATTATGTTGCACAATAAAAGACTGTTCATATAAATTCCATAGAATATATTGGTTTGGAGTGATTAAAAAAATCATTAGATAAAAGAGTATGGATATCAGGAAGTGTTCATAGTTGTTTAAAAATGGAAAAAGTAGTTTTGGAAAGTCTTTTTACTTTGAAACTACTACTTTTCATAAAAATAAAGCTAAACATATAATAACAAACATTGCTATATTATATAATATCTGTGTGTATGTGTATAATGTTAAACACATTTATCATCATATGTTATCATTAACCCTGAATGAGTTTTCTGTGTGTGTGGGCTTTTTGGTATTTGCCAAAACACTGGCAATGATCATGTATTAATAGTACTATAATTAATAGTACTATAATTAATATAATTCCCCCCTCATGCAGAATTTCCAAGGGTAGCAGTATTTTATGAAGAAGGGTTAAGGATAAACAAGAAATGAATAGGCCTTCAATTAAACAAATCCTTTATTACTACACAAGTAGTCTAGTTAACATACCCTCTTATCCTGCCTTTTCCCTTTCTGTGTGCAATAAAAATGGCTGCAATTTGATTCTGAAATTATCACCCTTTCCTTTCCAAACATTACCACGATGCAAACTACACCCTCCAGCACCTGTTCTCTGCTGGGAGCTTGAAATCAGCAATGCCTCCGCACCCACGGCAAACCCCCCACACGCTTCAACCCCTGCGGGGGTGTGCTTTGGTGAGGCTGTTTCTGTTACACTAGAAATTGAGGAACCATTGAAGAAATATTTAAAGAGGTAGAAAATAGATTGATGTGGGTAAGAAATGGGACAAGGCAAGTTCACTTTTCAGGTTCTGGGTTTGGGCAACTGATGAAATGAGGTACCATTATCCAAAATGGGGGGAAAGGAAGAGGAGCGGTGAGAAGGGGGGAAAAATGGATTTGATTCTGAACATTTGTAGTATGAATAAAAAAGCAATGCCACTTGCAAGCAAATGTTGTAGGGCGATTTTTGTAGATGGACACTAAAACAGTTTTTCTGGTAAAAATGCTGCGAAAAATAAAAACAGAATTCCATTGGAATTCAAGTGCCTTTGTATTTTATATTTTTTCAAGTATAACTGAGCTGCAACACCACAGTCCATCACCGGTGCACCCATGGGTTAGCGTGCAGGGCGTAGGGATGCGGGGATGGATAAGGCACTGCCCTCTGCCCAGGGGGCTCTCAGTGTGGAGGGTGAGAAACGAATATTATAATACCGTGTGGTTAATGAAGTAATCGACATGTGCACCCTCCGCTGCCAGCTCAGAAGAAGAAAAAATTACTCTCTGGACACTGAAGCTCTATTTAAGGTCCAAAATCAGGGTGATGCTTGATTTGGATCTTGAAGATTGAGTCGGCATGGAAATTTTGAGTTCTCGCAAATTATGAGTACCAACAAATTATGAGTGGTGACATGTGGCAACGTAGTCCCCATCATTTAAGGTTTTCTTAGGCCAAAGCAAAGGTCAAATTTGGTTCAGTCAAGTGAACCATTAGAAAATGTCATTTTGAATTACGCGTGTACAGCTTTCTCCCAACATACCATCTAAGAAAGGCCAAAAGCTTCACTGCTGTGAGAAATGACACAACTCTTCAACATCAAAGCGGCAGGACCCACAAAGTCGGTGAACTGTTTGTGAAGTATAAACTTCAGAACAAGAACAGATAAATGCTGGAGAAATGAACTTGCAATAATTTCACCAATTTATCATAAGTCTCAGTGTTTCTCAACTTAATTTTCATCATCACTCCCCTGCCAAGGAGACTTTTTAGGCTCTTTCCTAATTGTCTTTCTTTTTCCTCATGACATATAAACACCACAGATAAATGTTATCTGTTTTTCCCTAATCACATGCCATTGTAACATCTGAGAATTCTGTGCCCCCATGAGAGCTCATTTTTGCCCCGTTGGGATTCACAGAGCCCTGTTACATATATGTGATTTAGATGAAAATATTAATGTAAAATTTGTGTCCTAGCTTTCTTGGGTCCCAACATTATTTTAAAAGAGGTCTATATAATTTTTTTGTTGTTTACATGCCTCAAGCATGTAAATCACAAGTTTTACATGGATTGATATCAAACTCTTTATGTGACTTGAAATCCCATTCAAAGCAGAAACTTTGTTCAGATTCCTTATGAAACCATCCTCAATTCTGAGGTGTAGTTCACCCTTGGAGATCTTGACTGCTTCATATTTCTTAGATTTTCTAACAACATCTCATTTTGTTTTCACCATATTATGGGTAATAATTAAAAATAGAGAGCAGAAATTCTTCATATGGACAGTCCTTTTTTTGGACATAAATTTCCTCTGGCTAACCTCAACTATACAAAATCATAACAACAAGCAGTTAGAGCAATTTCAAAGAACACACACACACACACTGAAAAACTAAGAAAGAGGCGTAATTTAACTTGGCAAACACAAGCTCTGACCAAAATTGTTATGTAAAGTATAATGCTTCAGAAAATAGCACACCCACAGCTATGCAGCATGGAGGCTCCTTACGGAAGAAAGTGAAGATCGGCTGGAGCGGGGGAGGAACCTCCGCGGGGAGATAAAAGGGGCCACTCCTGTGCTTGGGCAAGTTACAGTGGAAGGGAGATCGGTTGAGGATGACTAGTGAATGGAAAAATGTCCCCCCTTCCCCGGACATGTTTAGACTCTGTGGAGTAAAGGGCTTTAGATCCTTTCCTAGGATAACCAGCATGCACGTGACAGGCGTCAGCCAAATGCAGATGAAGCCCATGAACCCAAAAAGAAGGCCCTCCTGGGGACTAAAGCGTGAACTTCAGGAAAACATGGAGGAAACCAGAGGAAGACTACTCCGGATTCCACCGTCACAGTCTGACTCACACACACCAGAATTTTGGAGCATCAGGCTCCATACATTAATTATGAATGAAACATTAGTACCGTTAATTAAACACTGTGAATAAAATATTTAGATATTGTCCCCAGGAGTAATAGAAATTGGGATGAAGGGCTGGGGAGGGAAGAATCTAGGTCATCTTGTCATCCAAGAGAGCATTTACACGAAAATAATTCGGGTAGGAATGGCCCGAGATGGGGTCCATACACAAAGCGCGCCTCCACGCTCTTCCCTCCCCTTGGCTTCCCCTTCACCTGTGGCTCCCTCCATCACCCTCTGCCCCCGGCTCCTGCTGTCTTCGCTGCAGCTGCTAGATGAGGGGAGAGCCTCCATCGCAGACACCTGAGGTTGCTGATTTGTAAACTTTCTGTTGGTCTAGAGCTTCAAGTTCACAAACTGCTGTCCCAAAAGGATGATGGATGCAAATAAATAAAATATTCTGTGGGACAGTAATGTTGAGAATCTAGGATGAATAAATTTGAACAGCTTTACCAATGGGCTAGCAAGCACTTGACTCTTCAAGAGGAGCATCCAGTGTATGTAGTTTCCTAACATACATTGGAAGATAGTCTGAGAAATTCTGAAATGCAGTGGACTTTCACATTGATGACCAGGAACAAATATTTGTCGATGAAAAGTTTACTTTCGGGTTAGGGGCAGAAGTAACTCTCAGTGAGAAAAAGTAACTCTTTGTAGTTACTTGAGATCTGAATTAATATCCAATTAATTAAATTTAACAAATTTTAAAAACTTAGCTTTCTTTTAGCCTTTTAATTCAACCTAAAGATCATGACTTTTTACCAGTATATCTACTATTTATAATATGAAAATGAAATCACCCTACATCTGTATAAATAGAAATAATTACCTCAGTTTGAACAGACTAAACCACCTTAAACAATCAATGACATTATAGTTTATTTAAAATTTTAAAATATTGTATCTACACTTTTAAATTGAATCATTTAATTTTCTCAAGTAATTCAAATGTATGACAGGGTACATGTATGACCTTAATTTGCAAAACCTTTCTAAACTCTAATAGACAAACATTTACAAGGTGCTTACTCCACACCAGACACTGTTCTAAGCCTTTTACATATATCAATGTATTTAATCGTCACATCATATAAGGTAGGTAACTATTCAGATTTCTATTTTAGATGAAGAAACTGAAGTATTAAAGTATTGCGTAACTTGGTCAAAGTCATATAGATAAGTGGCAGGCAGAGTTCTTATTAATACCTTAAACTTAGTGTAATGAAATCAAATTCTCTTAGACATTCCAATACTCTTAACTAACTTCTCTAATAATGTTTACTTAAAAGTTACAAAACTGGTATGTTACATTTTCTCAAACATACAAAATGCCTTAAAGAACAAACACACAGATTATTTGGAATTTCACATAATCTTTTAATACTAAGGATTGAGTTAGGCTTTTATTTCTAAGTCTTCCCAGAGCTTAAAAGGCCCAGATAAAGGAGAGTTGCTATCTCATACACACTGAGGTTCGGAACCCATAAACTCAGGATCACGAAATTGTTACTTCTCAGTGAGAAACCAGGACCTAGGACATGGGGCCAGGAAGCAAAAAGCTTCCAGATGATGTTTCTAGAACCACAGTGGGAATGTTGGGCCACTGATTTTAATACTGCCTGTGGGGCATCAAGTCTATTGTGTTCAGCTGAAATGGTAGCTGACTTCTGAAATTAGAACCTACTTCTGGCGTGTGCTTGCGGGCGTGTGTGTGTCTAAGGAATGCTTGATTGGATTTATGTGCCTTTGTTTTTAACCATCTCACGGAATTCTGCACTCTTTTCATCTTTTCCTTTTAGCAACAACTATATAGTCCTTCTAATGATAACTTGTTATCAGTAGTTTGCAAACTTGGAAGCTGAGGATCTGAGAATTAATTAACTTGCCCTGAGTCCAGTAAGGATAAATGATAGAGTTGAGATACGAGCCCAATCTTTTATATTCGAATGCATTGCTCTATTGGTTTCTAGCCTCCCTGTTAAGGTTGCTCAGGCTGAACTTCCCACAGGTCATGTGACAGCTCTATCCCATGCTGAAATTACATTCTCTTAACTTTTTCCCTTCATCTGTGCCTTTGAAAATACTCAGTTCCTATTAGGTCGTTCATTCTTTCCTCAGTCAGTCACAAATTATTTACCAGATTCCTGTCATATGCTGGGTACTGTTCTTGGCACTTGGGATTTTATGAGGACAAAATATTAATTATCCTGAGGGAAGGATAGACTTCTGTTTAAACAGGCCCCTCGCTCCTGTATTTGTCAGTGGGTTTTTCTTTTTCCCCAAGTAAAAGAAATCCAACTTCTATTCAAAGCAAATGGGTTGATTTGTGTAACTGCGAACTGTTCGAGCAGGGAGCCGACCCTGCACGTGCGGCTCGATCCGGAGCCTCCAGGGTGTCGTGGAGCCCACCTCGCTTGCCCTGACAATCCATTTGCACGTATTCCCTGTCTCCATGTCTCAATCTGCTAAATTCTGAGTTTTGGTCTGATTTTTTCCGGCTGCTGAGTACTTCTTCCATGTGGCAAATGAAAATGACTGCAAATACTTCATTTGTATTTTCTTTTTATCTTGTCATTTAAGAGAAAACAAGAACATTTCTTCCCAAAGCTCTTAGAGGAGAAATCTTGGAGAGAATTTTTAATTGACTCAGTTGGAACCACATGCTCATCTCCGAACGACAGACCTGATAGACCATGGTGACCAGGGGTATGGAGGGGCTTGGGCCACTTGGCGTGGTGGGGGAGGTTATTTAAAGAAAGGGTACTAGCCGACGAATCTCCTGACCCACATGTGTATTCATTGTCTGTCCATCTGTCTGCCTGTCTCCCCTTCTCTCTCTCTGTGTCTCCCTCCCTTCCCCCCTTCCTCCCTTCTTCCTTCCATCCTTCCTTCCTTCCTCCTTTTATGAATAAATGAATAATGTCAATTTGTCTAATTGATATTTACTTTTTCAGGTTTACACTTAAATCTGGTGATATCTTAAAATTGTACTTGGCCTCCAGTTGAAAACTTGGTCATGGGCTCTCAATAGGATTTGCTGAAAGGAATTAAATGAAGAAAAATAAATCCAGGCTGTTTTTAGAATGGCTGAGCCATGTTAACTTCTTTTTTTTTTAACACATAATTTGATTAAGAGATCAAAAGCACAGAAGAACTATCCAAGTAATCTCCTTTTAAATTCCTCTCTGTGTAGAGTCACATATTCATGACCCCTTTTCCTGTCTCTGAATGCCACTATCAGAAAGATGCCTACTGCTGCGACCAGCAGGGATGAGACACGAGGGAGAGGGGACAGAACCTCTGGGCCAAATATAACCTCATCTCCTTGGAAAAATCCTCGTACCGTAATATTCTATGGCTTAGCTCTTGTCTGTCAAGATCTTCTTAGACATTTTTACTTATTAACTGTTCAATGTTTAAATGCTTCTCAATGGAGGAGTATTAAACACATACATACACACAGAAATACAAATATATATTTCTCCTTTGCCGACGATACCTCTCGTGTTTAGTTCCTGTGCCAACCAAAACTCTGACAGTTTTACATTATCCTTTAACCTCCAGTTTTCTCTTGGATAAACATCATGTCCAGGCCTCCAGCAGTAGCTGGTTAGAACTGCTCTGTGGCCACTAGATGAGATTTCAGTGATACTAAAATATTCGTGGTATTTGGACTTGTAACTGTTGTGCTCTTCTAGAAGGGGAATCTTGAAGATGAGTTGACATAGCTCCATGAACAAACATCCCACCGGATGTTTTCTTAAGCATTCTGAACAAAGTTCAACTGCCCTTTGGGAGAGAACACACATTTCTTTCTAATTTATAATTTTTGGATTGGTCCCAACCAAAAAAATCTGAAGAGTTCATTAGAGGGAAAAAAAAAAGTCCAAATATAACATACTTTTCTGTTATTTCATAGAACCATATAGTTCTTTTTAAGTATCTCAGCCATCAATTAGTACGATTTCTTAAGGAAGGCAGGATATGCTAGGCTCATTTTAAAGACATTTTAGAAGAAACAGGAAAGCTGACCTCTTCCGAGAGTAAGAGCCTTCCTGGAAGACGGTTAGCTTCTTGGAGAACGTGTTAATAATTTCAGACCATGCTTGAGAAGCAATGCAATGCATTACCAATTTTAGCTCTGCACAGGAACAGCAGAATTAAAAGTGATCTATGTAGACTTTTAATTTTTCAAATACAGGTTGTTTTATGGAGTTTGCTTTAAAACCTGAAGGACCTAGTGATTTAGAAAATCTATAAGATTCATATCACTCAATGTGGAAAACATTTATGCTTGGTTTAATTACATTTGCACATTTATCTTACATTTCTTCAGGCCACTGTAGCTAGTAGTGCACTACCGGCCAGGCACAAAATAAAATAACAGTTTCTGACTGTAGCTCTTTCCAGAAATACCACTGAAGCCTGAGTGGGGCCTAAAACATTTTCCTCCCACTGAAGCCGTGTCTGGTTTTTTCCAGGTAGTAGGAGTGACTAAGGGATTCATATTTTCAATTTTCTGGTAATTATCCTTGAACCCTTGTTTGTTCTAAATGTTTACTGATTAGACTCCCTGCGCCTGAGCTGAGACTATTTACAAATTTATAGGTGTTTCTCTTGCCGCCGTGCTGCTCTCTGCTCCAGGCAGGGCCATGACGACAGCTAGCCGCTCTGATCCACTGCTCTGAGCCAGCACCACCGTGTTGAGGAGGGAGAGTACGGCGGGCTCTTGGGCATTTAAAAAAACATATCATACATTGAATACATGCACTTCAGTACAAAATAAAACATAAAATATATATATGTGAATATAATATGCCTGTATATATAAACAACAACAACAACAACAATAATAATAATAATAGAATGGCCATTCAAGGACCCACTAGCCAGCCCAAGAAATAGAACCTTACTAACATCTTTAAACCCCCCATGTGGCCAGCCTCATCCCTCCTCCATAATAGAGGTGCTGACCACTAGCCTGAATTTTCCATTACTCATTGCCTTGTCTTTCTTACTTTTTTCCCACATATATGTATATCCCAAAAGAATATGTTATTTAGTTTTGTCTGGTTTTGATGTTTACATGCATGCAATTACAACGTATTTGTCCTCTGACTTGCTTGTTTTGCTTATTATATAATATATATTTTAAGACTACTTTTTTTCAGAGCCATTTTAGGTTCACAGCAAAATTTAGGAGAAGGTGCAAAGATTTCCCATATGTCCCCTGCCCTCGGACATGTACAGCCTCCCCCTTTATCAACATCCCCCATAGAGTGGGACATTTGTTACAATTGATGAACCAACACTGACACATCATAGTCACCCAGAAACATAACTCACCTTAGGGTTCACTCCTGGCGTGGTGTGCCCTATCGGTATGGACAACTGTATCATGACATGTATCCGTCCTTAGAGCATGCAGAGTATTTTCAGTGCCCTAAAAATCCTCTGTGTGCTACCTATTCATCTCTCCCCCACCCCAAGCCCCTGAAGACCGCTGACCTTTTCACTGTCTCCATAGCTTTGCCTTTTCCAGAATGTCATATAGTCAGAATCAAACAGCATGTAGCCTCTCCAGATTGGTTTCTTTTGCTTAGTAATATGCCTTTAAGGGCACTCTATATCTTTTTGTGTCTTCATAGCACATTTCTTTTTAGTGCTAAGTAATGTTCCATTGTCGGATGTACCACAGTTTACCCAATTTACCTATTGAAGGACATCTTGATGGATTCACTCCCATTGGCGTGCATAGCTGAGATGGAGTCATTCTTACTGCCGTAAAATATTTTGTTGTATGGATTGCCACTTTAAAAATAGTTTCTCCTCTTGATGGTCTTTTGGGGTGTCAGTAGTGTTTTTAATAATATGAATAATGCTGTTGTGACCCTTCATGTTCTGTGTAATTCTGTGTAAATATGCGCAAGTATTTCTCTAGGATATATACCTTATGAATGAAGCAGCTATTGTAGAGTTAATACAATTTCATTTCGGCATTACTAGGTGAGGCCAATTTATCTTCCAAAGGAGTTGACTCTATTAATAAATTACCCAATAGGGAATGAAAATTCCTTTCACTTTATAATCTCATCAATGTTTGATCTGGCATTTAAAATTTTTGCAAGTCAAGTAAGTGTGAAATGTTATTTTATTATTAGCAGAGTGGAGTTTTTTTTTACATTTTTATTGGTCACATGTTTCCAGTGAAATGTCTCTCCATGTACTTTGCTCATTTTTCTTTTGAGTTGTCTTTCTCTTCTAGACTTGTAGGAGTGCTTTATAGTTTGCATGTTTAGAGTTTTGTTTAAGAAATCCTTCCCTAACTACAGGTTACAAAATTGTTCTCCTGCAGATTTTTCTAAAAGTTTTAAAATTTCGTCTTTCATATTGAAGTCCTGATTTAATTCATGTGGAGTTGTTTCATATCTCTTATGAGGAGAAAGATCCATTTCAATGTTTTCTCATATATATATTTCATTTTTAGTGCCACTTATTGGCACTAAAAGGAGGGATAGGAATCCCTCCTTTCCCCGGTTATCTGCATTGCGTCTATGCCCTGAATCCATTTCCAGGGATTTGGTGTCATTTCTGAACACTCTATTTGGTTTCATTACAATATTTGTCCAATGCTTTTTCACTATCACATTATCTTGTTAACTGTAGCTTTAAAACGTTTTCATGTCTAATAAGTCATTTTCATCTAGCTAATTATTCCAGAATGTTTTCACTCTTCTTGGCCTTTTGATCTTTCATACAAATTTAACATTCATCAATGTTAAAATTTCATAAATTTCTATTAAATTATATATTTGTATGTATTTATAACTTTCTTTGCTCACCATTCATCATATATCATGGATCTTTGTCTTTAAGGACATCATAGAAGCTTTTTTTCATGTAAATCTTTGCAATAAATCTTGAGCTCATCAGTTTTTGTTTATCTGACGATATCTCTTTTTGACCTTATTCTTAAAAGGTTTGATTAGATATAGTAACTGGCAAACATTTCAAATGCCAGTTACTTTTTTCTCTGCCCTTTGAATGTGTTTTTGCAGATTCTATGTCTTCTATAATTCTGAATCACAACAATAGTTCTGCAGACAATTCTAGTCTCAAACCAAGGCAGGGTTACGATTTGTGGACAAGCATTTTTTTTCTCTGGTTCTCATTGCACCAACAAACATCGTGGAAATTCAGCATCTCCTCCAGGGTCTCTATACTATGTTCCTGGGAGTTCCCCGGGGATGTCTCAAGCAGTCCCACGAACAAATCACTTCTGCTTTCCCATGTGGCAGGTGCCATCTTCTTGCCTGGTTCACTGCCTTTGTTGGGCCTCACATGCCTGTAAACCCTCATGAGAGGGTGAACCACTGCAGGATGTGCCCACTGCCCAGGGCTGACACTCATGTCATGTCAGGTCTCCTGATCTCCACACCCTTGCCAGTCCTCTTCTTATGCCAACAATGGACTGTGTTCTCCAGAGACCTGTGCTGTGTTATCCATGCAAGGGAGAAATAGACCTTTCTCTCTCTCCCTTACAAGGTCTTACAACGATAGAGATTAAACATCTTTTGATTCTCACTTTGTTTGTTGATTGTTTTGGGTATGATCAAGCTGCTTACCCTCGGCCTCCATACGTGTGTGGAGAGGAAGGAAGGGCAGGAGGACAGGAGGTTAGGAGGATGAAGCTCTGCTTCACCGGCAGGGCGGGGAGGGGGGATAGCTGA